>JAODUH010001893.1:0-12442 GCA_027564835.1 Typhlichthys subterraneus | reverse complement strand
CTATTGACATAACATCCTATTGTCTAAAGCCTGTCCCTCTGGGGGTTTACACTCACCTGCGCTAAGCGTAACAGAAACACCAGATTATTTTTTAGCACACACACAGAACAGGCAGCTAGCCAACCTTGAAGAGATATGAATATTCTCTGAATTTGACAAAAACATTATTGGCATACAATTGCTGACTACACCGTGGCTTTTTATTTTGCCGTGGTCAACATATGACACCAATGTGTGGTAATGCGTGGTAGGCCTGGTAAATACAGGTAAGACATTTTTAATAGAGGGAGAGATTTGAAGACAACAGATTGCATGCGAAAATCAACCACTTGAACAAGCGCTGTTCATCTGTCAATGGAAATAGGCGCATTGCAGAAAGCCTGTCACCTTCAATTAGCTTTTAAGACATATGCCAAGAGGCTTTTTGGAGCAGGCAAGCTCACTTGCTGAGAGCCCTGTTTTAGGCACCCTTACAATCTATAAGATGTGATGTAATTTGTGATGTGGCCTGATGCCCGCAAATTAAGTTCTTCAATTTCTTGTTAATTTACCTATCCCAAGCCCCGCCCCTTTTCGCCTGTCCTCCAATAACAGTTGAGCATTTTTCAGACAGAAAATCTATCAACTGTCTATTTTCCTGTTATAGCTGTATAGGCTGTCCCGTGATTTTGCCAAATCCATAGCGTAGTTTTCCTGCCTGTCTTTTTATTTATTCGACAACTGCGTCGAAAAGCAACATTTGGTCCTCCTGATTAGTCAGATTGCCTGTCAATCACATTCTGGCAATAGGTCAATCGTGCACTTGGTTCCGGGCAAATAACTGAATGCCACCCTTCCTGTTGTAGCCTTTTCCCAAAATAAGAATGAATGCGCATTATTTAGAATGAGAGCTAGACTGTTATCGTTCCTGTGTGATTGAAAACCGGTTTGTTTTGTGTGTGTCTCTAATGCACTGTGAGGTCACTTCTTCTGAATGTGGAAGACTAAAGCTGGCATGCATTAGAAACATATTCCAAGTAGTAACCAAGTGACTAACCCTGTAATGAGTGTGTCTGTGTATCTGTCAGTTTATATTTGCTTGAGTAAGACTAAGGTTACACCATTAAGGCAGTGGCAGAAATAGTATGGTAAATAAAATGCAGTATAGTACTGTAGACATGATCAGTTCAGCTTTATATGCAAACAAAGTAATTATCCCAAGAAGCCACTCTCATCTCATTTAGACTATCCTGGACTTGCATCAACAACAGAAAGCAATTTAAAGTGCTATGAGATTCTCATGAATCCCCCCCAAACATTAAACGGTGCCTAAACCACAGCTCGCTTGCTAATAGCCCACTTAAGAGCCTTACAGACAGAGGTGTGGAACATTGGTGGATGAAGCGACACTACAATTGCAGAGGACGTCTAATTTGTTTATCCCACGCATTCTTCAGCTCTGTAAAAATAACACTCATGACCAGATATAAGGGTTTGTTTGTCTTCTTACCGGGGACTGACCGCTGTCTGTAACTGTCTGAAAACAGCCCACGAGTGTTTGGCGGTATAGCAACACGCTATACCACCTCACGCTGTCAAAATGCATCTGGGTGATTGTATAGCTCCTCGGGGTCCTGAGAAAATAGGCCTTTCATGACTCTTAACTCTACCCTTTTCAGTCTCCCCATCCCAACCGGTCAAGGACAGGCGTCAAGTGACCCCATCTGCTCTCCACACATGTCCAAACTTTCATGTTGTTTAGTGACTGAGCTGTCCTCAGATAAAGGCCATCTGCACTGTGGATTACCACTGTGGGTTAGGTTGGTGGGGGTGGTGAAGTGGGATGGGACTTCCTTTGTATTGCTACTACAGTATGTGACAGTAAACAGTAACGGCATGGCACAGATTACTTAAGTCTTAAGTTGACCTGTCACACACATTCACCCCTGACCTATATGGCACTGTCTACAAATAGATGTGCTCCAAATAGACAGGGACATGCTTTGTTAGTAGCAGTAGAGTTAGTGTCTGCAATATCTTATGACCGCACATGTACTCAAATTGAATAGCCTTATTTGTAATGCATCCAAAATGGAAGGCTATTACAATGGCTAAGTTTCAACGAAGAGTGCAATTGCGAAGTTTTGTTTTTCTATATTATTACACTATTTATTCTTTTTTTTTTTTTTTTGAGGATATTTTCTATTGATATCAGCATTTCGGGGATTCTGGGAGGGCAGACTCTTGATGGACAGAGGTATGGAGGGCATAAAGGATGACAAAATCCCTATAAGTAATTGTTTTGTATTATGAGCCAACTGAAATCTCAGAGCTGCACCAAAGCTTTTCACTTGTCAACAGTTTCCCCCTGCTGTTCATGTTGCTATGGTTTCCGTAACCTGGATGTCATAACCATAATAAAGAGAAATTGCTCCATGGCTTACCTACCTGTTGGTGTTTTTATGATGTGATGTGACTATTCCTAGACAATGGGTAGTTATTGCAGCATAAAAACTGAATAATGTTAATTTTGAAGTAACAACCCAGAGAGCATTATACCAGTTGGGAGGTAGCTTGCATCAGTCATCTCATAATTATAATTGTCTTGCATTTATTTTGCAGTAGGAAATAATGACACAAGCAAATGCTTAAGTTTGTCTTGTCAGGCTCCAGTAAAGACCATCGTCTCCATGGTTGCAGCTGTTAATACAGCCCGCCTCCAACTCTGGATAGAGATGACACCTTTAGTTTGTGTCTTTCAACTATTTCCCTCTGGCCTCTAATTGGGTGACAGTGAATTGTTGTGGACAGCTTTGTGAATGTGTCAAGAGAATGGTGAAGTGTGTGTGTGCGTGCGTGTGTTTGTGCGTGCGCGTACAGTACAATATACAGTATATACATTTGTGTGAGGGAGTGTGGTAGAGTGTGAATGCAGAATGTAGATCGTACTCCCATAACAGCTAATACTTTAGGCATTTTCCACACCAGCCATAGGTAGGGTGTATAAATAGGTAATGCAATGCTTATGCAATGCTTTGATGTGATAATTGCAGCAAAAACGGCCAGGCCAGATGAAAACAGAAAGTAATATATATTTGTATATATTTTTTTGCAATTTCCAGCTCCTCCACCCAGTTCATCATTCCTTCCACCCGGCACCCCTCTTATTTCTGCCTTTTTCCAACAGCATGTCCAAGCAGAATGCTGTTACAGCTGTTACATAACATTTGATTAGCTCCAGACTCCAGAGCACATGGATCCTTCTTTATGAGAACATGCTCTAACTTTGTGTTCAGGTGGCTGGCCTCCATTCTGTAAGAGGGCCTACCAGTAGGCCCATTATATTTAAGGGAAACCAACCTGTTTCCACATCTTTGTTATGCGACGTCAAGAGCTGCATTCATTTTTGCCGAGCCTCTAGCTGAGTCCTGCCCTGTTTCACGACAGCTGATGTGCGTGCCATAGAACAGAGGGAGACAGGCCTTAACAAAGCCCATCATGTTCAGTAGTATAGTGCAAGATTAACAACACCTTCACAATTCCTAGGTGCGGCTCAAGATGTGAAAGTGCATTCGCTTTCTGGGCCGAGGAAAATCAAAAAATATGACCAATATGAACTTGAGTTTGGCTCAGCCACTCTAGCCTTTAATGGAATGGATTTAAGTTTGAGTGACTGACACTCTAACTGTGTGTGTGTGCTGTGTGTGGGTAAGAGAAATGCCTGGCTGTATCCCAAGGCATTGTGGGACTTGTTGTATCCAGCTAAGCCGCAGCATGAGGCCCTGCAGGCTACTGGTGAGTCCTCACTGTCAGCCTCTGGATGTATTTGACCTTCTGCAGCCTGTCCCCAGGATGCCACAATTAGCTTCCAGAGAGCATGAACAGCCTATAAATGATTATACATGATCTTTCAACTGGAATCACTAACTAGTCTCTCACGTGTTGACAAGGACGTCTGGCTGCTCGGCATGAGCAATGATATAAAGCGGCCTACATATAGTACAGAATAGTATGAATAGTATCGTAATACCTTACTGTATGTAGAGCCCCATGTGTCTGTGCATTCTGTGTGTGCGTGTGAGAGTGTTTCACTTTCAGAGTGATAATGGACCCTTAGTTAATAATGCAACAGTAGGAGAGCACTGCATCACCTTTTGTTATTGAAAACTCACCCCCCCCCCCTCTCTCTCTCTCTCTCTCTCTCTCTCTCTCTCTCTCTCTCTCTCTCTCTCTCTCTATCACTCTCGGTTTTTTGACGGCAAACACAGCCATCGACCCACTTGGTCTGTCTTTGCACCAGCGACTTTCCTGTAAAACGTGGGAGTAAGAGAGGAAGGCAAGCAGATCTGGTGTGTAAAATTGGGCGCTGTCGATTGGATATCCGTGGATGCTGCAGTATAGATTAGCTACTACTCTATTACCACCCTTAGCGATGCACATAAAAAACTCAGCCAGACACTTTGGACTGGCTAGCTTGACATTTGTAGATAGAGGAGAATGAAGATATAATGAACCCTCTCTCGTTATCTACCCCTCCATCCCATGTTTAAATATGTGTATAATATATTCTCTTACACTCAAAATACTATACACTTTTGTTCGCGTGAATATCTAATCAGCGATTTGCGTGGCCGTCAACTTTCTGCATACAGTCATGGTCACATCAAGTGGTATCTCCGAAATGCAAATCCTTCGGAATGCGAGAAACCGAACACATCTAGTGAGCAGCTGACCTCGTCAATGAAAGAAGTCAGAGGAAACTGGCCAGACGGCAGGTTCAAGCTGACAGGAAGTCAACAGTAGGCTAACTTAAAATAACCACGCTTTACAGCCGTAGAACTCTATGGTTACAGCAGAGCACTCCTAAGCACACTGAAGCTTGAAGTGGCTGGGCTGTAGCAGTGGCACACTGTAGCCCAGACCTGGTCAAAGTCAGGCCCGGGGGCTGTATGCAACCCTTTGCGACATTCTACCCAGCCCGCCCGGTACAACAAACATTTAAAAAAATAACATACAATTACTCTCTCTGCAGAATGTTACTTTATTTACTGCTGTATATAAAAAAATAAAAATAAACACATAGTTAAAGTGAACTGTTACGTTGGATTATGAAAATTGTGTTACATAGGAATAGCCTATATGCATAAATATGCAAGTTAACAAAGTTAGATATTTTGTGTTTTATTTTAAAATGTTTTAGCTTGTTGGCTAAAAAGGTAATGTGGCCCGCAGAGTTCCCTTACATTTTCAATGCGGCTCCCAAGTGAAAATAATTGTCCACCCCTGCTGTAGGAGGTGTGCTTCCCCACACTTGATCTCATCCCTACTTGCATTGCATTTAACGCCCATCGTGAAATCACACACGCACACATGCCTGTGTTCACTCAACTCTCCCCACCCTGTCCCAGAAGGCCTTGAGGGTTTGTTTATATCAGGGCTATTTAACTGTCCTGGAGAGCCTCAGCATATTTTAGACCTCTCCCTGCTCCAGCACAACTGATTCAAATGAACAGGTCGTTATCAGGCTTCTAACAACCTTGAATCAGGCGTGTTGGAGCAGGGAGAGATCTAAAACATGCAGGGTGAGGCTCTCCAGGACCAAAGTTGAATAGCCCTGGTTTAAATCGTTGACTAATAACTTGCTATTCCAGCCTTTGTGTATGAGAGTCCTTTACATAATGCAGCTCCCTCACTGCTCTGTGTTGGATGGATAAATGACTCCTGGGCTGGTTTGTTTACTCAGGGAGCTGGGTAAACGGAACCTTGCTACTTCCTTGACAAGTGTTGTAGGCAGATCCCTTAGCTTGTTATTAAAGGTATAGGCTAGTAGTAAGTCATTCTTGCTAACGCTTGCTAAATACAAACTCTTATCAAAACCAAACCACCTCTCCGTTCAGTGCCATAGGGTGCTCTCTCAGAAGCTCCGCCCCTCCACCCCCCCCCCCCCCACTGGAAAAGTATTGCGAAGGCTGGGATGTTGTTGTTGCGTGTGATGGACTGTGTTCCTATTTATTTACCTATTTGTCTGCTGTGTAGCGTTGCACAATATATTGACTCGTTATGGCAATATCACGTCGCGCAACATCATATAAATGCTACAGAAAGCATGCGATATTCTGGGTATTGATGAGTCTGTTGGCTGTGTGGCTTAGTTGTGTCAGATTTAGACACAAAAGTCAGATGTGTGGCAGGAGGAGAGACCACGACACGATGGAGATCGAAGAGGAGACATTAGTGGCGAAACAGAACGTCTCCTCCTCGATAGTTGGAATTACTGTCATACCATTCCAATATGACGGCTGAAAGAAGTGTTATGAATCTATGTTTATGCATTTTCCCATGACGTTTGTGTTTTCGCTAATGTGTGTTGTATATGAAAAATAACATCGATATTGCAGTATTCATGATCGATATTGTAATATCAGATTTAGCCTTCTGCTGCTACAGCATGGAGACAGACAGCTCTAGTGTGCCGTGCAAGAGCAGGGGGGGGACAGTGAATGTGCTCACTGTGCATTTGTTCTTCCCCCTGCTCTTCCCTGCCTTTCCTGCTCTCCAGAGACCCCCCCGCCGTCCCGCCCCCCTTGCCCGGTTGCTCGGCAGCAGGTTTTGACAGCGTTTACGCTGTGCGCGCGGGGTGGGGGGGGACGGGACTTCTGTAAACAGCCGGAGAGGGTGCCGGGAAGGGAAAGCAGAGTGAGACCAGACATCCCAAAATAACCCCTCTCTGACTCGTCACAAAAGAGAAGCGATGGCTCGTGGCAAAAAGGGAAGCGAGGGGGCGAAGGGGGGGGGGTTGAAAGTGTTGTTTCATCCAACCGCACTTTCAAAGATGCTGAGACTGAGACAGCTTAGCGATCTAGCTAGCTAGTGTTTTGAGCTACAGGGAGGAGGGAGGCTTTGCACTTGTGTTGTTGCCAGAAAAATCCTGGAATAAAAATGGAAGCAGCTTGACAGCGTCATTTAGCCAGCGTCACACATCCCTCCTGCGTACCAAAGGCGCGGCTGTGTGTGTGTGTGTTTGTGCGCGTGCGCTCGTCACTTGCAACCACTTATATTCAGACGGTCTGTGTTTAAACCCGTCGTGCTGATAATATTTACTCGTATCTTGAAGGTCGTCATAGCAGCACTGTGACGAAAACAAATATATTAATTTGAGTGTGTAAAGATACATTTGGCTTCAATAACAGCTCACCTGTCCCTGGCTATGTTGGTCCTGTTTTCCCCTTCTGCATGGTAGCTCTGTGGCAGTGAAGATGACCACCGCACGGTACCGGCCCACCTGGGAGCTGGCCCTGGACCCTCTGGTCTCCTGTAAGCTGTGCCTTGGAGAGTTCCCCCTGGAGCAGATGACCACAATCACACAGTGCCAATGTGTCTTCTGTACACTGGTGAGCCGGGCGGCCATTGTTACCGGCCACAACTTAAAGGGATAGTTAGGATGTCATTTATTTTTTATTTTGAATGCTGGTTTCTGATTCTGTGTTTGATTTCTCACATTTATTCTATATTGGAAACACATTGCTTCCATACTATTTGTAAACCAATGTAACCTGTAACCAATGCACGTACGTGTTATCCATGGTTTTGCCATTGCCACTGCACTCGGTTAGTCTGTGCTGTGCATGAACCTGCAGGTGGCGAGGTGATATACTGTAGTATGCAGAGGAAATACTATTTTCTCCCTGTGTCAGCAATAGTAACTTCAATAATGGCACAAAAAGCTTTTAATGTGCTACAACACTATCATTATCTTTACTGTACACAGACAATATTTACAGATTCCACTGCAAGTGTGCAAAATAGGAGTAGAGTAAAATAAATATGGTAAGCATTAATTCATGTTGATTCTTGTTGTACCCTTACTCTAAAGTGTTACTACGCTAAACTTTACTGTGCTTTAGATTAAATCATATCCCCAATCAAACATTCAAATACTTTTAAAACATTTAAATACATTAAATATATTAATACTGCTGCCATACAAACTGACTATTGGCCCGTGTATTACTATTACTATTTTTTTTTTTATAAATAAAAAGTGGTAATAGTGTATATGTTCTTATGTCATAAGTTACTAAGCAATGTGTTACACAAGGACTCAAGTCTAGAGATGATTGTGTATGTACAGTATGAACTATTTCCCATGCATGTGGATGGATGATAGATTAATATGATAGATGGACAGGTTTTCCTTTTAATTAAACTTGGCAGGTCAGTGGAAGATCAGTATGGCATGCTTATGTCTGTCCTCTCTAGTGCCTGAAGCAGTATGTAGAACTTATGATCAAAGAAGGCCTTGAAACTGCAATTAGCTGTCCTGACTCTGCCTGCACTAAAAGGGGACACCTTCAGGAGAATGAGGTATTCAAGACGTACCACTTGCCCTTTGTCTACTTAAGTTGTCACTCAGTTACCCTTTTGTTGTTCGAATATTGTTCTATTTTAGGATGTTATAATCAAGCACCATTTTAACACTAAAATCGCAATAACTTGGGCCAGCACCATTCTTTCTAGTATATAGTGTCATATGAACGGATATAGTTTTAGTCTCATATGAACTGAACTTAATTCTAACATTAGCTACTGTAATATCCATGTGAAGAGAGGAACATCATTTCATATTGTTTTACAAGAAGTATTTAGAGACTAAAACTAGCTCATTGATGCATCACCTAGCTAAAATGTAAGTAACTTTAAAACAGGCCTGTTTGCCATGGCTTAAAACTGGAGGTCAGTCTCAGGGCAATGTGGTCCTCATCCTCCAGGCATGTTTGACCGATGGACCGGGGATCTCATTTTGTCCCGGAGGCCTGCGTAGCTCAGCACGACATCGCCAATCAATCAGAAACCTTAATGGAGCTCCAGCCATGCCAGTCGGGGAAAAAATCCCTCACCCCGGGCTTCCCTGACAGCAATGCCATTGGCCTGTAATTGACTGCTCCTTTAAAAAACCCTAAATACAAATGTCCACAGCTAGATGATGAGTGGGCTTTTACCTTGAGTCGCTCCACGTAAGCAAGGGACATGTGCATGGCTTTGACAAGGAAAAGACGAACTACTGAGTGTGTGATTATTAGTCTTATTTATCTGTCTCTCCAGATTGAGTGTATGGTGGCCACGGAGACGATGCAGAGATACAAGAAGCTTCAGTTTGAACGAGGTGAGACACAGGGATGATCGTGTCGTGCCGCCAGACCCACGACAGCCTTTTGTCTGTGACTTTGAAGTTCAACACACCGTCCCTCTGCTCGCTCATTGGAAATATCACATCTCATCTCGCCGTGCGTGTTGTTGCAAATTGAATGCTAACGTTGTTTCCTATGGTCTGGTATCAGATCTGTAGCGGAATGTTTGCTGTGTGAGTGATGTACAGTTTCCTGTCCCATTCAGACAAGTGGCCCCTTGGCTCTATCAACATCACTAGGAATTCTGTTACAGTCTGTTGTTGGTGTTTTCTTGTGTGAATGTTGGGCATTTAGGACTTTAAGTGGCCCTGGGAATTCTCACATCAACATGCCCGTTTTTACCCTTCGCAAATAATCAGACATGCGGAGAGAGAGAATCTACATTCAACTGACTGTTGCAGTCGTGAGTCTTGCTGGTGCTGTCAGCCTTATCAAAGATTAACACAGGTTCCCATTAAAAATACATGAAGGGGAAAGCCTCCCTGACTCCATTTTAAAGAGATTCTAATTGGATTGGTGTGGCTCTAGTGCCATGAACCGTTGCACCGGCTCGACGAGGCGGGCAGGCCTTATTAGTATCGCAAGATGGCTTAGTTAAAGCCGTTTTATCACCGCCGAACTGTGCCGTTGAGCGCATCGCAGCGATTTACAGTGTTTGCAGAATGCGCGCTATGATGAGAGAGGGAATCTAATGGTGCGCACTGCATGCTAGACATGCTAATACAGGGATGTGCTTGTACCCGAGCTAACAGAGCAAATACATGGCTCGACCGCACGGGTGTATGTACATACAGTACACACACATGCAGTGACACTCATCTTGCACTCTCATCACGTCAGCATGAACACAAAAGCATACGGTACCATACGCAGTGCTCACACGCATACAGGAGACATGGTTGCAAGATCATCTACAGTGTGAATGAGCGCAGAATCCTCAGAGTAGCTGTTGGTGAGATGCTTCTTGGGCAGCCAGGCAGAATAACATGTTTACACACAGACACTCAGGGCGCTTGGCAGAGCCAGTAGAGAGTGTGGGGGAAGCAGCATAAACATAGCCTGGTGTAACCAGACCCAATGTTGACTTGGTGAATAAGGTCTGGCAACGCTGTTAACAGTCATGGCCTCCAACTGGGCGCAGACCTCTGGTTGATTTTGAAACTATTGGACAACATATAACCAGTGCCGGCTGGTCCTTTCAAAAACAGGGGAAGCACAAATACGTAGGCTACAACATGGCTGGAATGATTGCTGTTGAATTGAATCACTGGGCATTAATATTAAGCTTTTCCTGAAGTAGGCTAGCCTAATCAACTGACCTCTCTAATGAAACTGTTAAACAACATTGTGTCTGCCATGGTGCACAAAAAGCAGATAAATGTTGTTGCTAGATATAATCACAAAACACGAACAAAGCAGGCCTAATTACCAAACAAACTGAGAACTCTGTAAATAGTGTGCAAAAAAGTATATGAAATACAAACACCATTTCTCTGATTTCCTGTGTAGTCCGTGGTGATGAAGTCCATGTAAGCTCAACAGCATGCAGGTCACTACAGTCCCTGGAAACCTGAATGTAACACTTTGTTTTACCAGGACTGATACAGATAGCCTCAAAAGGAAATGAGCAACAGTCAAATATGTAAATATAGATATAATATGCAAAACACACTCTACAGTACGTGTACAAGAGAGAGAAATATATCGTGCGACTGCAACAGCTTGGCTATAAACTAGCTGACCCTATATGCAGTAGGCACAGTGCTTTATCTACATACACGGTATAAGAGCATAGTGATTGTAAGCTAATACACTTTATATCAATGCATATTTCCTCACAGTTCGCAAGCTTACCATTTGTACCTTGAAAAAAATTATTAAAATGATGAGTACCCTTAGCATAGCCTGTTTAGCCTTAGCATAGCCTGTTTAGCCTTAGCATAGTCTATTTAGCCTTAGCCGTCAAAACGCATTATATAGTCAAAACAAATGCCTAATTTATGTTATTGAGTCTCAAATGTTGCAACCTCCGGTTGCTGGCTCACGACGTGCGTCCTCTCTCGGCTTCAGAGGTGCTGCTGGACCCGTGCAGGACCTGGTGCCCGTCCTCCACCTGCCAGGCCGTGTGCCAGCTGGAGGAGGCGGCGGTGGACACCCCGCCGCCGCCTCCTCCGCAGCTGGTGCAGTGTGCCGTCTGCGCCCTGGAGTTCTGCTCCGCCTGCAAGGCCAGCTGGCACCCCGGGCAGGACTGCCAGGAGAGCAACCTGCCAATCACCTCCTTCCTACCAGGGGAGAACAGGTACGCACGCCAGTTGGTGGGGTTGTTTATGTTTTGTTAATGTTTGCGTGAGCTGCTTTTTACGTGAACGCTACTTCTCTTCTCTGGTGTGGAGGGAGTCTTTGATGTTGTTTTAGGATCATGTCGGTTGATTGGTTTTATCATATGTAGCCGTAACACACACTTGCTTCAGCACACCGTCACAGAGGCACATTTCCCTTTACTGTGGACACGGAGAGCTTTCAAGGACAAGTGCCTCTTTCATTTCCCGGTAGTCATGTTTAAACAACATTCATAACAACAGAGTAAAAGTCAAACCAGCGGGTGCTAACACTGTCTCGTAAACACACCAGTGTTTTTTCACTACATTGTCTGAATATGAAAAGCCCTCGCAGAGATCCTTCAGGCAAGAAGGATTGCAGGTGCATCTGATGCAGTTTGAATATGAATTGACAGCTGTCCTGGTCGGCTGTTGGACTGCCTTGCCTCTGGGCTGCAGCGGGGGATATTTGGGTGAACCAGGGCTACAAAGTACACGATGCACCTAATCTAGACTGCACCAAAGCACTAGGGCCTATGATGTTGGGCTGTGCATTTAATCACATTTTCACAATTACAAAATCAAAGTAATTGAGAAGAAAAATATTATTTTGTCTTGTGTTCTGAATGACACACGCATGGGCACTTTCGGGCCTATCGGGGTTAAACTTACAGTAAAGTTCAAAGAGTTCAGTTTTTTTGTCAAAGAACACTGTGATTTTGCTGTTCAGAAACAAGATGGTTGCTGTTATATGTCCACTGACTTGTGTTTATCATGGAAACATCATTAGCTCGTTGTAACCTTCCAGCTTCATAGGAGCAGGATGACATTCAGAGGACCAGAGCTAAGGGGATTAAGACAGCAACGCTAGTACCCTTAGAAGTTTAGATGAGCAGTGTTGTTAGATAGACCTCCTGTCTGGTCAGCGGTCAGAGAAAGTTTATTCCACCCCCCCAC
>JAODUH010001892.1:0-12443 GCA_027564835.1 Typhlichthys subterraneus | reverse complement strand
ACCGCTCCCACTGCTCCGATTCTCTGGCCAATCTCTCGCTCCATAGTCCCCTCACTCGCGAACAAGACCCCGAGGTACTTGAACTTATTCACTTGGGGTAAGGACTCATTCCCTACCCAGAGTAGGCACTCCATCGGTTTCCTGCTGATACACATGCTGATTTCTGCTGATACACATTTATTTTTTTTAACATCTGATCATAAACTGTTGTGTGTGTCTATCATGTTGCAATGAGATAAAGCACTTACACACCATTGCACCGTTCACAACTTTTTACTGGCCGTCATTTCCCTCCACCTGTGCACTTAACCCTATCCCCTCATCTCAAGGCCTGCCTCCCCACACACGCTCCACTCCTCTTTTCCACTGGATTTATCTTCCAACCCTCAGGCGCTGCTGTCACCCCATATACTAAATGAAACTGACCCAGACACCTAGGAACTACTGGCCCATCTCCAACCTCCATATTCTGTCGGACATCATTGAATCATAGAACTATATGCATTGAAATACTCCCCTACCACATCTGACAGCACTCCGCCATAATTCAAACAGGCCTTCAAAACCCATCCTTACAAGCTTGCATTCAGCAGAGTAACCCCCTTCCCTTCCCACCCCTACTAACTACCCTATCATCTCATATTGTATTTGTATTTTATACAACTATAACAGTGATTTACTGTACACTGTGTGCTCTGTAAAGCGGCTTTGTTTAACTGTTATGTCTTCTTCTTTTTCTTATTATTACATACATTGGCTTACTTTTATTTCTAGTTTATCCTTCTGTATGCTCTCTTATCCTTGAACTTATTTTGAGTTGCTACAATTTACAATAATTTATAATCTTGTGACTTCTGTCTGTTGTCTGTACACACAATTGTGGTAAGAGGGCTTTTGGTTGTACTATGCTCCCTACACATGGAATACACTGCAGAATGTCTTGCAGCTGAGTCATCCAATTGCCTTTCAAAATCCTGTATGAAATTGAATTATAATCTATACATTGCTGTGTTTAGTGTTCATATAGGATGCTCTTGAAAACAGTACATGTTGTCCACTGTTATAAATCATTTATATTGACTGCTATGGATGATACATTTTTGTTAAGATTTTTTTACTAGCAAAGGACTTTAAAGAACTGTGTTGTATTACACAATGTCAGTAAAGGAAACTTCAACCATTTAGATAACATAATTGCAATAACCTAAAGTGTGGTGCTGTTCAGTTCAGTTGCATTTTAGTATAGTATTTGGTTGCTCTTTAACTGGTACTGCATGTTTGGAAGAATATGACATGTTCACAGTAGGTAATGCTAAATATTACACAAAGTGAAAACCTTGTGGACGTTCTGTACTCACACAGCATCTTGGTAACCTGCTGGCGTTTGACTTTCTGTTGCTGAGTGCGGACATTGCAAAAGGTTTCTTGTTCTAAGCCTGTCTTGGCCTCTAAAACCTGGAGCATCTTCTCCCGTTTCAGCTGAAGGCCAATGAGAACATAGAGGATGCTGATGGTGAGCATGGGCAGAAGAAAAAACACAAATGTGGTCACCTGTATGGTCAGGTTGTACAGCCACTGTGGCTTCACCACCTCACAGATGGCCGATTCAGGAATGTCCACATCATTGTCAACCTTCCCGCCAAGATGAGAGGATTGACTGGGCAGGGTGGAGATCCCGTGCAGGCTGGTGTTGGGTAACGCACACAACACAGCCACGCCCCACACAGTCACAATGACTCGCTTGGCGCGGGTGCGTGTCAGCATGTATTTTGCGCGCAGCGGGTGCACCACGGCGATGTAACGCTCCGCGCTCAAGGCCGTCACATTCAGGATGGACGCGAAGCAGACCGTCTCAAATAAAAAGGTTTTAAAGTAGCAGCCCCCCTCTCCCAGGATAAATGGGTAGTTGTGCCACATCTCATAGAGCTCCAGAGGCATACCGAGCAGCAGCACGAGCAGGTCGGACACGGCCAGGCTGAACAAGTAGTAGTTGGTTGGTGTCCACATCACCTTGTTGCGGGCTATGACCGTGCATGTCAACACATTTCCAACGGCACCCACCAAGAATATAAGCAGGTATATGAGGCACACAGGAACAAACACCGATGAGCGTCGAGGACCACGGTATTTCTCTAAATACTTTTCCTGGGTTAAACACGCATCTTGCAGGGCGATGCTTGCATTATTTCCAGACGTCAGATTGCTACACTTAACGTCTGGTGGGCACATCCATCCACCTCCATCAGCAGCCAGTTCAGAACAGTTGTTTCCGGACAGTATGTTCCACATTTTTTGAAAGAAATCTGGAAAAAAACAAAGCATAAATAAATGCAGTCATCTTCAGCATATAATACTTTTAATAATGGTCGTTTTAAAACAACCTACTGTACGCGAAAGACCCACCCAATGAACAATGATTCCTGTAGTCGGCATATTATTTCACACATCCAAGAAATGCCATTGTGAATGCAACTTTTTGCACCAGAACCAAAAATGTAGTAAAGCACAGAATCAAAAAGCTACTAATGAATATTAAATAGTACACCATAATAAACAAGTACACTACAATTTAAGTATAAAGTAAGTTAGTAAGTAAGTAAGTCAGATAAGTATAAGGTATCAGGTCTTTAAGGAGTTACAACAGAAACATTTCCACTCAGTGTGCAGTGTTTATTGTGTGAGGCCAAAACATTTATCTACACTGTTTTTGAATAAATACTGTCGTTTTGCAGATGCTCTGTTGACAAATGCAGATGCCATTTAAATATGCCAGACCCAGGGACTTGTTCAACTGCTATTATTTGCTATACAGTGGGAGAGAGAGGTTGTGTGGCTCCATGCCAATCCAGCACAATCACCTCATCTGTTGGCCAGGACAAGATGCTGGGTCTCTGCTGATGGCCCTCAGCTTGCTCTGATCAGATGGACCTCTTTTTGGGCAGGCTCAACATAGGTATAGGAGATTGTTTTTGTTCATGTCAACAGAAAATCTATAGACAAGACTTGTCCAAATGATTCTGGGCTTTATAGGGCTGGGTAAAACATTTTAACATATCTCACCACCACTGCATTTTAGAAAAGTAAGGAATAATTGCTGGTCACTCTCCTCGTGAAGCATAGTTCTGTGAAATGGCATGGATAATTAAAATATGACACTAATTTAATGTAATTAACTATTAGTCTTCTAACAATCCATATTATTCCCATAATGCCTACATTTCTGAAAGAAATATGAAATATTGTGTATGAAAGACTCCTACTATACGCATCGACTGGCATTGCTGTGAGCAGTGGGCAATCATAAGTTCAAATTAATTGACCTAGTTAACTGAACGTTACAGAACCAGAGATTGCACTCATATTCAGTTCTGCTCTGTGCTTGATACTCTGTCCAGATTGGTTCTTTCAGTGCAAGTTTATGACATGCCACCTCACTCAAAGAGATGTCTTACATGGATTCAATACCAACAATACAAGATTGAAATATCATCCCGCCTCCTCTTTATGTTCTAAACGACATACAAGGGTGATTACCACAGAACCCAATCTAACCAGTCCTGTTAAAGTTACCCTCCTCAATATAGGGTCTTAATAGATATCTAAATTGACTGGGTATACATACTTGTGTATATGGTGGATGCAGAATAGAGAATACGGCTTAATATAATCAAATGGCTATAACACTGCCATGACTGGCAGAAACATACTGTATGGTGTTCAGTTGGAATATGGCAGTGACATTGCCAGCGTTGCCAGAGGCTGTAGTCAACCAGAGATGAATACAAGGTCAGTAACAGCTCTTGCTGAGGTTTGCACTCTAATATTCTATAGCATGGCACATGTCTGCACGTCTCTCATCAAGCTATTGAATATGCCTTATGAAGCCAAAGGCTTGACCCTTTACATTCCCAATAGAATAATTATATACATTGCAAAACTACAATATACTTGTGATGAAGACAACCACAAAGCAAAACTGTGGACAAAAAGACAGCAGTGCTGGTTCACATGTGTCCTTAATGTAAATATCAGAAATAAGCAGTTCTAACAAGTGATTCATTGTTTGGAGTTTGAGTGGTGAGTGCATGTACGGACAAAACAAAGACAGACACAGAAAATAGCAGCAACACCAGACAACACTTTCACAAGTTCAATAAGACACTAGTTTAGGCTCTCTGCCGAATACTGAGTTCAACACGTACAAACAATAACCGACAAAGACTACAAAACAATACTGAACTCATCCTGAGGTGCACGTGATGATAATGACTGATGAGAGGCCGGTGCATTGGGGACGCCTGTGGTTAAATACACCAGTTAGGATGAATGGGAAAGAGGAGCACTGTTCCCAGTCATACACCTTACATGTATTATACCTTACATTGATGCTCAAATAGAAGGTAAATCATTATGAAAAAAAATGCTGTCACTGCACTCTGACAGGTTTTGTTGGTTGTTCTATTTGGAATTGAAACTGCATCATCGTCAAGAGGAGTATACTTTATTTTGATCAGCAAGACTTACTCAACACATTGTGTGACTGACAGTGTAGAAGAGATTTGTGAAAAATGCTTTTGTTTGAGCAGATAGTGAGATAAATTACTTTAACTTTGGTCGGCTACACATACTAACTCTAGGGTGTCAAAAGCAATGACAGAGCAGAGTGTAAATGACTAAGGAAACATACAAACATACAGAAAACCACAAAGGAACATTAAGCATAGGGCTCATGTTTGATTGGCTATCCTCAGAAGAACTGTAGAGGAGATGACCAGATAATAAAGGTTTGGTGTTTCATTCTGCTTCCAATGATGGTTAGGAAGAGAGCCTATAGGTTTATAGCCACGGCATATTCCCATATATAGACATTCAGAATCTGTCTCTTGATGACCTGTTTGGTGATAACATAAGCCATGATAAATGCCAAGGCTATTTCTCCACAATGACTCCTTCCAGATATTCACCCATATAAACAGACTAGAGACACACTGAGACATGACTTCAATTTAACAAAATGTTATCATCTCCGATAGAGACACTGCTGGGCAAAATAACAATGAACTAATTATGAATCATTACTAATACATTTCAAGTGGGTGACAGCTTCTGGTATCTTTAGAATTCCAAATGTAAATTAAATTAGTTAAAGAAACACATAGTCCCAAAGCAAGCTGATCAATTAAAGCAAAAAATATATTGCTTTTTATCTTTCACTTAATGTTACCCCCTGACATATGGGATCTGTTTCGTTATGGTCATATACTGTACAGAAAGAAGATAACTACTTTAATTTTATCCCACCTTAGACTCAACACCATGCAGGCTGTCTCCTATAAACATTCACTGTATCTCACCACGATGATACTGCACTACAGAACAAGTAATGGGACCTGGAAGTTAAATGGTCATAAAAACGGACAAAAATAAAACATTGAATATTGACTTGAAATTAAAAGATTCAACCAAAATCAACTAAATGAGAATAAAGATTCTCCACCACTAAAATGAAAACTGTTACTCATTAGTTCTAGCTCAGGTGCTGATGATGGTGTGGTGTTGGCAGTACAATCAAGCCATCTTCTTTCCCTCCATGTAGTTCAACAGCAAGTTGCAATTATTTTTAGATGAATGCATTTTCCCCCCATTGAAAAGATCACACTTTAATTAACAGAATGATATATTCATTGAATAATCAAATTCAGAAGCAGAAAATATATTATGTACTGTAAATACATTCGGAAATGTTACCTGATATTTGGTCCGTGGTTTAGCGTCTGCAGTTCTGGTGTGTGAACTGTAGTGTAAACGATAGTGACAGCACACTCTAACGCTGCTCACAGCCCCACTGTTTCTCCTCCTGCCTGAACTGATGATGCGCACACACACAGACACACACACAGACACACACACGCACATATGTACGTGTGCCCTCCAGTCTCACACATGCACTTGAAATCACTGCCATTAACAACTCTCTTAGGGAAATTGATTGCATGGCATGTGACAACAAGAAGACACACTGAGTCACAGCAACATGTGGCTATTTCACCACTGTTTGACTAAACAGCCAATGAAAATCTACATCTCATTTTTGGAAAGAGCTGTCAAGCTTACAGGGTATGTATTCAGACGTCCAGCACAGAGTCGCTTATGTGACAAAGTGCTAATGGACGGCCAAGGTTATTTTAACGATAAGCGCCTGGTCCAAAGCGCAAGACGCAAACTGGATTTATTGGCGTGTCCAAATTCACTTTTGCTATTCTAAGGGCAGATATACAGTTGGTGTCCCAGGTGCAAAGTTCAAAAGGATTGGACTTAATCTCTTAATTATTCATGAGTGTGTTCTGGATGTAACAAACAATAAACCAATCTGAATGTCATCTTCCATTCCCTTTTAAAATGCAGGTACATTTGCACTATTGTGGATTAATATTATACCCGCGGGTTTGTGACAGCGCTGACCAGACCATCTAGACAACAGCGAGATTATACCAAGATCCATAAAATGTCATTATTTTTCTGTAATGACTGTCACCTGGGCTGTCCCAGTGTCACTATGCCTGCACTTCCCCTCCCAACCTGTGGATGTCCTCGCTGTCTCCCCTGCTCCATGTGTGTTTGCCTCATCTGTCCCCAATCAGTAATCATCCCTGCATGTGTTAAATACCCTGTTTTCTGTCTGCCCTGTGCTGGATCATTTGTCTATTTCACTTGTCTATTCAGTGTTCTGTTCTGCAAAGCCAGTCAGTCATTATAACAATATTTCTTCACTTGGGTCCTCATTACCACCTCCGGATGTGACAATTTCAAATTGTTCTCTTTCAATTTCTTGTCCTATGCATGTTTGTGTGCTCCTGTGCATCCATGTGTGTGTAACAATTAGAGTGTACTCTCTTTCTTGATAATGCGCTGCGCATTGACCTTAGACCAGATTTTTGGATGTTCAATCGCGCCAGCAATGTGCTAGACCACACCTCATGTTTAGACCAACACACCCAATGGCACTCAAATGGGCGCAAATGCATTTGCTATTTAAACAACGTACTGGACGGGAAATTGACAACTGCGTTGGTCTGAACACTAGCGAAGACACTGGTGTTCCCGCTTTGCGCCGCATTGCGCCGGTTGTAAGATATGGCTTAATGTTTCTACACAGCCCTGGCTCTGTAAATAGGAACACAACAAAGTGGTGCAGACCGCACCACATAACACTACCCTAGTGTTTCCAATATGTGGGATGGTGCATATGAGAACACCCTATGGTATTGAAGGGAGAGTTGTTTTTGTTTTTAACAGAGTTGTTTAAATATCAACTGGGTTTCTTCAGAATCACTAAATTAATTAAATATACCGTTAATATACCTATTGAATGAGTCACCATTACCATCAACAATTGCCCCCCCTGAGAAATTTTTCAGGAGTGGCCACTGCAACCCAGGCCTCTCCCTAGACTTAATATGAAGCTAAACCTAGCAATCCTTGGCAAGTCTTTTGTTTTTGAAGTTTTGAAGTAACTTGTTACAACCCCGGTAAAGGCTAAAAATTGGTAGAGTTGCAAACCCACCACAGTAGTGATGTGGAGCAAAAGGACTTGATTAAGGTTAAAGTTTACCACTAAAATGCAAGATGAGGGGATGTGGCCAAAATAAACAGAGGGGGAAACTACTGGGTAAACTGTAATGGGCAATCAGCAGTTTCCCATAAACTATTCCAAACCCCACCACCACTACACCACCTGTAGTTTTTTAGTCACACCCCCAACACTACAAAGCAAAGCCAGCAACACTGAACTGCCATTGCCTGTTCCCTAAAGCATGTCAAGTAAAGTGGGGATTCATGTCCAAACCCTGACTTGATTCATCTAACAATGAGTTGTGGCTAAAGCAGTTCCATAAAGGTCAATTCAATTTCACTCAGACTAATTTGAGACAGGTTCACATACTCACTTTAAGTGTGTGAGCAGCCTGAGAGGTCAAGCATGGATCAAATCAATACACCATGGCAAAAAACAATGGTAAAGAGAAGTTGATGTTACAGCCATCACGCAGCACTTATTAGAAATATAAGCAATCTTTGCAAAAAATGTTAATTGACCTCACACTGTACACCCCCATTTCAGCGCTATTTCAGCAAGCGGGTTTAGTGAAAACAGAAAGAAGAGTTTGTTCACCCTGAAATGACGGAAACTGTTTTCTGTTTCAGAAAGATAACTCAGGGAAAGTTACCATGGTAACTGACTCTGTGAACCTAACCTGCTTGCTAGCAGGATTTCTTTAACAAACGCTGAGTTTCTCTCCTCTTCTACTGAGCCTGAAGCCGCTGTCAGACCATTCCTATTGAATTAATTCCCATTTACATCCAGAAACGATTTTGAGACCTCGATTAGATGTACAAAAGCTGATTCTCATATCATAATCAAATGTTTTTTTTTCACATTTATCTTAACATTATCCAGTCTTTTACATATGTGTATACTATATTATATTAAAGGGTAAAGTTACTGTATATGTGGCCTGAAGCTGTGGCTTAAGCAGTAGCTCTGTGACTATATGAGTTTCTTGTAGACAGGGGTTTGATTCCAGCAGGTGTACGTTTTTCAATCTGTTCAAATATCTCATTTGCACTCATTTATTTTCTCTACCTGTAACTGTTCTGTCCAATAAAGAAGAAAAGGTCTATTAAAATCAGCTACTGAATGTTTAATAATTTTTTCTGAATAAAGTTGATGTCAGTGATGTCACATCACTGTAGTTTCATAAAACGACATTTTATCATAGGCTATTTTTAACAAGAAGTAGGCTATAAAATCTAACAATATGCTAGTTATTTTTGGTAATGGTTGGCTAAAATACTATAGTCTTAAAGGCCTACTGTGGTTTGTGTTATACACTTATTTGACATCTCACTGAGTATTCTCTCAGTATAAAATAATTAGGCCTATATCCTCTCTGTTCCCATAATCCAACACCAACCAACCCTCAAAACAACCATCTGCAGAACCTGAAGTTAGTGTGAGATGCTGTTGCATATGTTATGTCTGAATTTATTACCTTGACCAGCTATAATGTGAAGGTGCAGAAGGACTTAACATTCCTGATCTAAGTATTTTCATCATTTGAGGTGGTGGCCAGTAACATGAATAAGTGCTAATATTCTATATGTGTGGACCCATGATGGACAGCAATTAATTAAAGGTATAGTTAGCTTTTGTAAGCTAATACACATCTTGTCAAATTCACCAAATATCTCCTCGCGTTTCACTAGCTTACCGCTATCTGTGCGTGTTTATTAGTTAATTAGTAGTTAATTATCTGATACTTCTACACAGGCCTGGTGCCGTAACAGTGGCGAACACCACTCACAACAGCCGTAGAGCTACACATTGCTTTACAATGTTTCAGTGTCTGAGGTGGCACTGCGGAGGGACATTGTTAGCAAGCGTTCGTGAAAATGATTAACCCTGCCTTTAATTCTGTAATATTCTGCCATGCTCCTTGTATTGTTATATATTCAGTGTTTACCTTGTGTTTCAGGCTTGTTTCTGTCATTCACTGTCCTGAGTACTCAGCCTCATTATTTCCACCTGTGTCTGATTAATCATGTCTCATGTGTTGCACCTGCCCATTGTTGTTGTCCAAAGGTCTGTCTTTTGTCTCTGGGTATATAAGCCAAGTGCAGGGTTCTCAACCTCCAGTTCTGGAGGGCTGCTGTCCTGAATGCTTTAGATGTCTCCCTACACCTGATTCAAATGAATGGGTAATTTTCAATCTCTGCAGAAGCCTGATAATGACCAATTCATTTGAATCAAGCGTATTGAAAAAGGGAGATCTAAAGCATGCAGGACAGCGGACCCCTGGGACTGGCATTTGAGACCCCTCTGCTAGTGTTTGCCCCAGTCTCTTGTGGGTCATTGTCTACTGTTAATGTTGCTTGTAGTGTGGTTTTCCTGCATTCCACGACTTACAACTTTTTCATTTGAACCTTTGGAATATAACCCCTCCTCACAACCTTACACATTCACATGCAGAGTATACATGCATGTTCTGTCATGGTTCCAGCTGTGCCCTTGGTGTGTTTTTGCGGTTCCCCAGCCCTTGTGCCACTGTCCTCATGTGGATTATTGCTGTCACCTGTTCCTTATCATGCCCTGTCCAATGACGTGTCTTGTTTCCCTGTATTTAGACTGTTTTCTTGTGTTTGGCGGATCGTTAACTTATGTTCGGTATACGTGTTCCTGCTTGTCTGTTCCTTGTGTTTTGTCGATTAAACCCCTGACAAATTTGACTCTGTCGTGCGTTTGGGTCTTTACCGCCTCCGCACCGTAACAACTTCATGTTCAAGGCACCGGCTCCCAGACGGGGCAAAAGACAAACATTGGAGGGAGGGGGGGCGATGGCCGCCGAGACCTCCAGAGGCAGCGCAACCTCCAGAGGGGGTGGGGCAACTGGCAGAACACAAACCCCTGCAGACAGAGACAGGGGCGGGGCCTGCTCGGGATGCATCACAGGAGGCGGTGCCAACTCTGCAGGCTAAGGTGGCGGAGGACAGTCCTCTGGCTCCGGTTACCGGTCCACTGAGGCAGGAGACAGCACTGACAGCCCCTCACGGCTGACAGGGGGCGCCGGCTGCTGCTCTTCCTCGCCGGTTCTCCTCCTCCGTCGTCTCTAGATCTGTCCATGGATGCGGGCAGGCTCCCACAGACTGGTAGCACAAACTCAGTCAGATAAACACAAAAACCTGCTGGATCCTAATTTTGGTTGGTTATTCTGTAACGTGAGCAACAAGAGTAGGAACCAGGCGCAGGTTTTCTTCAAATAATAGATTTAATGATAAAGGCAAAACAACACTTACCATGAAAGCAAACAATAACTGACAAAGACAAGGCGAAACCATAGACTTATTATTATCTCGATCTTACCAAGTTTTTGCTCAATGTCGCAGTGAGGCGTGATTTTCTAATTAAGGGTGTCACCATATTGGCAAAGTGTCTCTTTTGACACATGCGCAGTACAAACAGATTATGTTGCCACCTGCAACACGGGTGCTCCTGACCTCAAGCCTTGTGCATGTGCGGCGTAGTACAACCTAAAATAACAGGAATTTTTTGTTTTGTTCTGGACTGTACTGTTATTTTTGCTTCAAGCCTCGAGTCAGACCCTGCCCCCTGGGTGAAAGAGAAGGGCTACATATAGTGTGAACAATCAGGGGAACTCAAACCAGGTGTGGGCGTCCAGGTGCTTTATTGTACACATGTAGCAAAATTCATCCTCTGCACTTAACCCATCCCTCAAGGGAGCAGTGGGCAGCTGCTATGCAGTGCCCAGGGACCAACTCCTGATTTAAACCAGTGTCACTGGTCACATGGCACTGACTGAAGAGTTAACCAATCCTATTTTTGATAGTGAGGGAAATCGGAGCACCTGGGGGAAACCCATTCAAATTCCACACAGACAAGCCGGGACGACTGGGGTTTGAAACCTGGACCTTCTTGCTGTGAGGTCACAGTGCTATCCACTGGGCCACTGTGTTGCCAGGATGTGTTAAGGGGAAAACGAAAAAACAGAGTTTGTGGAACGTGATGCCTGCCATCATCGAGTCATTACACTGAGACATAATACCTGAACAGAAAAACTGAAATGATACATAGCGCCAAAACCATCAGGCCATGGTACACGATATGAACCGTAACAAAACACAAAGCAGAAATACAACTTCACACTGGGAAACACAGCAGCCATGATCAGATCATGATGGAAACTTTATGAGAAACAAACAATGCAATAGGGAGCTTTAAAAAAAAACACTGAAATAGCTTTACAAATTATTAGTCCATAGTAAAGCAGCTGCACACAGAGATTTCCTGAAAGCAGATGTGTATATATATCAAGTTTAAAAAATGTGTAGATCATTCCAGTCCATGGCTCCAGCATGCTGGAATGATGAGCGACTGAAGGCCTAGGTTGCCTTGGGAACATGAAACAGTAGGCTATATTGTGGGAGAGGGTGCCGGTAGTGCTGTGCAGCAAGTTATGTAAACCTCTCTCTCTGACACCTCAAGGATGCTCAGTGATAGATGATAGAGCCTATAGGATTTAGTGTTTCCCCGCTAAAGCCTCTACCTACAGTCTATACACCAGGAAACCGTGTTCACAGTGTATTCTGCAGTGTATTCACATACAGCAGAATACATTCCAGCCATCTATGACAAAAAAAAACATCATGCAGAAAGTAATGTAATGTAACTGATTATGCACTTGAAAGCCAAATATGACAGTGTTTCTGAGAATATCTGGTCACTTGCTAGCAAGCAATCTATAGGCCTATACAGTACATTAGTAACTGCAGCTACAGTAGTTAGCTACATGAAGATCAATCAATCAATCAATCAATCTTTATTTATATAGCACTTTTCATACAAATTCATGTAACACAAAGTGCTTCAC
>JAODUH010001891.1:0-35508 GCA_027564835.1 Typhlichthys subterraneus | reverse complement strand
TGTGTATATATATATGTGTGTGTGTGTGTATATATATATATATATATATTTATTTATTTATCCTTCTTTTTTGTGTGTGGCCCAGAGCTTTCAGAGCAGCTCCTGTTAAATAATACATATTTGGGCGTAAATGTTGTAGCACAGTAAAGTAATGTAATATTATAGTGATATGTGAATCCTTGGGTGATTTAATATTTAATTTCTTACTAATTAAATGCCGAAAAAAGTTTAAATTATTAAATCAAGCAAATCTAAGAACACATGGATAATATATTCAGACTTTATAAACTGTTTTAGCCAACAATATCAATTTACAGTCAGTCAAGGTCAGCCATATTAAATCCTTTAAACTGATCTGAGTTGTGTTGTCAATAGTTGAAATTACTGAATGAGTTAGGTTATATACTTTGGTGTTTGGATGTGAACCTACTGTACTGCATTAGCTTCTCTGTGCCCAAATACAAGTTTGTGTGTTAGGCAACAGAGACCTTTATTTCTAGCATCACCCTATAGTGGTCGTTTACCATATTAATCGAGATAACCGTCATCCAAAACGTCACACTAACTCAAGTCAGGCATTTCTTGGAAATCCACGGTTTAGAAAACCAGTGTCCTAGCATGAATGATGAATGCATTTAATTGTCTGGATGTGGTGTATATACTGTAAACCTCAACAGCAAAATGCCTTTGGTGACACGCCCTCTGAAGAGACCAGAAGTGTTGCATTTTTGCTTCCATTGAAATGCATTACAATGCTCCATTTTGTTATTATTCCTGTATCTTTGGTATAATGGGACACTAACTCCCTCTCATTCACCACTGCCAGTCTGCAGTTCTTGGCGTTCGACACAGAGGCCTCCCATGACATCCTGAAGGTGTGGGACGGCCCCCCCGACAACGAGATGTCTCTAAAGGAAGTGAGCGGCTCTCTTCTCCCTGAGGGCATCCACTCCACCCTCAACGTGGTCACCATTCAGTTCGAGACAGACTTTTATATCACCAAGTCCGGCTTTGCCATCGACTTCTCCAGTGAGTATTTCCTTCTCGCGGAATCGAAGCATAGCTTACTGGAATACACGTGATTGGCCAACATTCTGTATTGCATGTGCTTAAAAGACGATGTCATTATGTTTAAGTGTAATTACTTTAATTTGACTTAATTTTAAGCTCTCATGGCATAAATCCACATTCATTCCATTGTCGCTGAGCCTTAGGAGAGGAAATAATGTGTGTTTTTACTGTAGCATTCTATACTACTGTAAGTAGACTGCCTAAGGTGATAGGGTGTCAAGTAGTTTATGACTTCACTTTCATTCCATGTGAATATTTCATTATAAACTCCTTAAGACATTTCTAGCCATCAAAGTGAAGTACAGCTGTTGTTTTTAATTCCAGCCTCTTCGTAATGTCAGTCCTGCAGTATTTGCTGTAATCTTTATCCACGGCTGAGCGTGCAGCCATAATCCCTGGTATTTAACAGTCCACTGCTGAAGGAGCTCTGCTCGGTGTTGTGTTGCTCCAATACTGACACGGTGTCTGTGTTCAGCTGATGGGTATCTTATGGCTCACTCACCTGAATGGCACAGTTCCATTACACCTGATTTATTGAGGCATGTGTTGTATGATACTATTTACAAAGGTGTTTTTATATAAAAAAATGTAATGAGGGCATATGGCATTATGGAAATAAATTGTATAGTATTTGGTATATCTTTGATTTGCTAGTATTACATAAGTGGGAATCTTTTTGAAAACAAATACTAGTTGCAATCTCAGTTATTATGTTAATCATGAGATTTGCTAGAAATAATAAACCACCAACCTAGAACCCACATTTGTATGAACTGCTTAGTGGACAATTACACAGGGTATGTGGTTTAAAACTTTACGATATTACAAAAAGTGAATTTCTTGTCTATAAAAAAAAATATATATATATGAATGAATTGCACGGGAAGGGGGATAATCTAAAATAAACTTTACCCAGAGGGAACTGTAATAGCAATACATCACATTTTGTATTGAATCTCTGTTGCTTTGGTCTGCTCAACAGCTGTAAGGTTTAGCAAAGCATTGGGGAAAACATTGCGGGTTTTACCTGCTGAGATCAGGCAGTAATCTGTGCTTTTCAATAACAGTGTTTGAGCTGGTGTCTCAGCCCGACAGCTGTCTCCGCCGATATGAATTTCATTGCGCGATGTGTTTATTTGTGTGCGAATGCACATGCACACACCTGCAATTATGCATTCACTCACCTGTATCCAATCCGTGTGTTTGTGTGTGTGTGTGTACATGCATCCTTCAGGCTCTGTTGCGACAGCCTGCAGAGACCCTGGAATGCCCATGAACGGCAGTCGCAATGGGGAGGGGCGGGAGCCCGGTGACTCCGTGACCTTCTCATGTGATCCGGGATACGAGTTGCAGGGAGAAAGCAGAATAACCTGCATCCAAGTGGAAAATAGATACTACTGGCAGCCTAGCCCGCCAAGCTGCATCGGTGAGAGAGAGAGAGAGAGAGAGAGAGAGAGAGAGAGAGAGAGAGAGAGAGAGAGAGAGAGAGACCTTTGGCAGTTTGAATCCCCATGTAAAGTTGATCACATCATGTTTTTTGGGAGATTTAATAAGAATAAACTGTAATGGCCTGATATGATAGCTGTTCTTCAATGCTACAGTATGCCTTTATCAATTCAGCTGTACACATTTTAAAGTTCAAACCTCTGACTTCCAGCTTCAGACGCACAATATGTGTAAGCTCGTGACAGAAAAACTTCACATTGTTCTTGTAATTCCACCGATAATTTGACAAAACTGCCACTTTTCCTTTGGTGAGAACAAAGTACAGGCGGGGGTCTTAATTATGTTCACTGTCCTTCCAGAACTGGATGTGCTTGCCTAAGGGGCTACGAGCCCGGTTTGAAAACACCATTGTTATACAGAATACATGAGAGGGAAGGGAAAGAAGCAAGTGCGAATGAAGCAATGGAAAGACTGATAGATGGTGAGAGGGAAAGGGAGAGCAAGACTCACGTTAACTAGTGCAGAGCAGAACGTAATTCTTGCCTATGGCAGAAACATACAGTATACGCTACAGAGGATAAACAGAGAACACATACAGAGGAAGAATTGTTCTTTCCATCGTTTTCTGGCGATTTGAAGTCTAAACCAGAAATAACTATATAAAGAAATAAATAAAGAAAACAAATTTGTAAGTAAGTAATTTGTGTTAAGTATTTATTAATAGACCAGCACGACAATTTATTTCTACATAAAATGATTATCCAATACAGTAGCTGTATTTTGGATTTAATTGGCTTCATGAATTTGCCACTGTCAAAGCTGCTGCACCGGCAGGTCATCTGATAATGTTTGGCTTTATTACTGGCATAATTTCTGGTAAATTGGATAATTTCAGGTGCTTAATATTTAAGCATCTTATCGCTAATTACAGAACTTGACAATGCACTGTGAAATCATTGGCATCAGTAGTTCCTTAGGAAACCTAAGATGTGCTTGAGGTGTGGCCAATTCTTCAGTCTAACTGAAATCTGTAATTCTTAATTAATAAGGTTACAAGTCAATATAACGTTTTTATTTCATGTTAACCACACCAAATTAAAAACAGAATAGCCTACTAAATATATAAATAGGACATTATCCACAGGTATTGCACTTTATCTTGTTTAAGAATTAAGAATGACAACTGATTAGATAGTGGGCACAATTACAAGTTTAATTTTGGGATTATCAAAATGTACATGATTAATTATTAAAGAAGGGAATTTGTACGATTCTAAAGAAGAATAATTAAATGTGACTAGATTTAGATCACTAAAGCCTGCATACAGTACAATATATCTTTTAAATGCATTTATTTGCTGTTCTAAAATAAAATGTTTTTCTTTCAAGCTCCATGTGGTGGGAATGTCACAGGATCGTCTGGGTTTATACTCTCCCCAAACTATCCGCTGCCCTATCCACACAGCAAAGACTGTGATTGGCTCATTGCTGTCCATTCGGATTACGTCATTTCACTGGCCTTCATCAGGTAACCTGACCCACCCAGTGTAGTTGTTTCATGTGCACTTGTATTGATGTGTTGGTTTATTTGTACTGAAATGTCTTCCTATTGATATATTGAAGATACATTAGAGTGAATGCCTGTAGTGACCCTAGGGTGTTAGGCAACGTCCCCCACCTCTCAAATTCAGAAATAAATATATTCAATAAATTCCAATTCTGGTGAAAGGTTTCGCTGAATCGACTTTATGGACGATAACATTTGTCAGAGAGCATTGGGGAGAAACAATGTTGTCCCTTTAGCATACTGTATGGTCCAGTGGCTTACGAGATGAAGCCTTTCCTAAACCTCAGGTGTTTTTGTAACCTAGCCCAAACAAAATTAACTCAATTCCCAGTCACCATATCCACTTGCACTGTGGAATTGCTTGCTTTTTGTGGTGGAACAAGTTCTAGCATAAGAATTGAGGCAAACTGGTCACGTGGCTGAGGACCCATAGTTTGAGTGCAGGTGTGTGTGGGGGATGAGTAATGCTTCCTCAGAAAGCTAGAAGATGGGTCCTCCTGACATATTTGCTGAAATATAATAACAAAATAAGATTGCAGTATTAAATATATTGGAAGCAGATTCTGATATAGAAGCTCTCATCCTAGTCCCCGTGCTGAATTGTGCACATCTGCTGTGCATTATTAATTTCAATCTGAATGTTAAGCAGCAAAACTACCAGAGCTAAGGCATGGATGGAATTGTACCGTTTCTTAGATTTTTTATTAAATCTTTTTCAAATGGCTTGCACCTCATCGACCTTAATTTGATATTGAAATAATATAGCGGTCCTGTTGTGCTTTGTATGCACATGTGATCTACCTCCTGGTGGTGGAGGGGTATGCGCCTGTTTTCAGATGTTGTCCTTCAAAAACATCTAATAGCATTAGCGCAACACTGTTTCCCTCTCTTGGGGATGCCAAATGAAAGGATGGCGTTCTGATTCTAAATTGGAGTTGCCTTGATCCAACTCAAATGCAATTATCTCCAAGCTATTTACATTTTGTCATAAACCATGCTCTTTATTTTGACAACAAATGGTCCTCTCCCTCCTCACTCTGACGAGGCTTGTGATTTGATATACTGCACAGTGCGACAATATGAAACCGGTCTTTTCATGCCACATTACCAACGCCGTCTGGGAAGTTTTTTTTGTTCCGCCACAGTGTCACAGAAATGTAATCTCTTCTCACCTCTTGGGAAAGATATCTTTATTTTATTTTATATAAATCTCCTCGTCTGGAGATGCAAAGCAAATCAGCTGGCATGGCTCATGTCTCACGCTGCAGTGCGTCCTCTAAATTTGAAACCCTAATGCATTGTAAATCTCTCTCACAATCTGCACAATCTGGTGGCTAACACGGTGGAAATTATACGTTGTTTTATTTCATTCTGGTCCTGTTTGTGTTGTTTGCTTTTGCTTCAGCTTCAGCATCGAGCCCAACTATGATTTTCTCTACATCTACGATGGGACGGACAGCAATACTCATCTGATTGGCAGCTTCCAAGACAGCAAACTTCCAGAGAAAGTTGAGAGCACTTCCAACTATATGTATCTGGCGTTCCGCAGCGACGGTTCTGTGAGCTACACCGGCTTTCATTTGGAATACAAAGGTACTCCGGAGGCCGGAATGCGGGAAGCATTTTCATGGAAACATATATTGTACATAGCTGAATAAAGTGTTTACTTTTCTGATGTTTCATCAGTTTATCTATTTTGTTGCATGTACATTATTTGCCTTATTTGCTTTTTGGAGCTGTACACATGTGCTCTGGTGTCGATTCTAGCTGTAGTCATACTGTGGCTTTAATGTTACCTTTGAATGTCAAAGCTTTTTTTGACCTAACAATGTCTTGTCTTTTGTAAACAAGACAACGTGAGGAAGCAACTCTTCCTAATTTGAAACACCTTCTTCACGGACAATTGTCTCTCTAAATGTTATTTGCTCTTCTTCCACCAGCTAAACTGCGGGAAGCATGTTTTGACCCCGGGAATGTCATGAATGGCACTAGAATGGGTGCCGATTACAAGCTTGGATCTATGGTCACCTTCCACTGCGAGGCTGGGTATTTGCTGCAGGGCTACTCCACTCTGACATGTATTATGGGCAACAGCAAAAGGCCAGAGTGGGACCGGACGAAACCCACCTGTCAAGGTGAGAGGTTACACAAGAATCTATGAATCGCAAAGTGAATGTATGTGAATGTGAAATACCAAATGAGTAATAGAATGTGAGACCATATCCTAAGCACTAAAGATGATAAACACTGTGCACTGTGGCATTTTGCAAATAGGAACATAAGGAAAGTGGCAAACACCGCTCACATCAACAAACATAGTACTACACTTTTCTCCACAGTGCGTTTTGATGTGTGGAGCGGCGCCGTGGAGTGATATTGTTTTGATTAGTTAGCCACCGTATATAAGCTGTAGGCTACTCAAGGCTACATAAGCAGCTCTCCAGTGCTAATTGCATTACTTGCTGACCTTACCATCTCAACACAGTGACACCTTCTGAAGCTATTTGTTGTTGATAATTTGACAATTAGACATAACAAGCAGCACCAATATATCTCTTAACTCTAACGTATTCAACCAGAACAAAGTATACTATTACTTTGACAGTATACTGTATTTAGTGATCCTGTAGACGGTAGTTGCATGTTTTCTTCCTTGGCGTGTTAATGTGTCACAACACACCTGATTCTAATGACTGGGTTGTTATCAGGTTTCAAAATACCAATTCATTAGAATCAGGTGTGTTGGAGCAGGATGACACCTAAAACATGCAGGGCAGCAGCCCTCCAGGACTGGAATTGAATAGCCCTGTTGTACATTATATTATGTTGTGTTTAGCAGTTGTGTTGATGCCTGTGTGCTAATTACTGTAAATGTGCTTTATTTTCCTTAATTTCTTTTAGGCTAATTAACATGCAAACATATGTCAACGTGTTAAAATGGTTTAGATTTAAACAATTTATCCTGTTGAATTTCCCAGAACTCCTTGAGTGGTGTTGGTAAATACCAGAATTCTGTAGTCACAGATCTGCAGAGAGTTTCTCGACGTCCATATCCTTGCTAGCGTATTTTACCATTATAATTCATAGAATGTAATGTTTGCTGTGTGCCACCAAATGCCTACGGTGCCTGTCACACCCTGCTTCAGCTCTGTCACTTTGTGGCAGGCTTGCAGAATGCATTTCTCCCCCTTAACACTGCACTCCCCTCATAGCTTACAGTGGGGAGTGGCCCTTCAGCTGCTCCTCCACCTTTATGTGACAGATCAGCTTGGATTGCAGTGCTGTCACCCATTATTTGTTGATCACATGCCTCATGCGCTCCTCAACGGCCAAACCTGGATTAATTGCCGATCCATCCTTTTCACATTAGAGCCTCTGTTGCCCACTCCCCCACCGCCACGCACCAAAGCAGCCCCAGCGGCGCTCGGTGGTACAGCGATGACACGTGCATTGTGTTTGCCACGTGGGGTTGGGAGCAGCTGGTGACAGCTTTTCTCTGACAAATGAGAGTGTGTTTGTTTACAGTGGAGGCTCCCCCACCTGCTGCTACGGTCCGTGAGGTCTAAAGCGACTGCATTAGAGCCCTCTTTTGCAAATGAGCCACATCATTACCGGCTTAAGATAGGAAGCCAACACAGGTGCAGGGCGCTATATGACGTTAGCCTGGGGAATGTTTTTGACATGAATGTGTGTGAGTATAATAGAATTGGACCAACAGTGAGTAGAGCGGGGCGACAGGTGATCCAGTAAGTCGCTGGTTCGATCCCGGCTAACTCCTCACCAAGTGTCGATGTGTCCTTGAGCAAGACACCGAACTTTAACTGCTCCCGGTGGTTGCACGACAGCAATCATCATTGGTGTATGAATGTGTGTGTGAACGTGAGGCAATCCTGTACAGCACTTTGAGTGGCAAGAAGGTTCGAAATGCGCAGTCCATTTAACATAACGGTAATGTTTCAGTAGCGTTTACATGGACGCTATTATTCCGATTGGAATCGGGTTAAAAGCTCAACCTGAAAGAAAATGATCCATATAAACGCCATGATCGGAAGAGAAACGGCCAAACCGATCACAACTTAATTCTGAAGCAGAGAGGTAGTATAACCCTTTCCATGACCTGATTGAAAGAAGACTTCTACCATGTAAATGGTTAAACCTGATTACTTCCTGGTTGCATTCTCATAAGCACGTTTTGTGCGATGCTGGTAAACTATTCTTCGACAAATAACTTATCAACAATAAGTGAACACAAGTCACACAAATAGCCTCACTCTCCGAGGTAGGCCTACCTAGAACTAGAAGCTGGTTTTACCATTTGCTAAGGGGACACGTTACATTATGAGCTATATAATGTGTGCATGATTAACATCAATTCCAATAAGTTGACAGCGCATGTAAACACCACGCCCGATTACGTGACATCCCATGTAAACAGGGTAACCAGAAACGTCAATCGGAAAGGTGTCATTCGGAAAGACAAAAAAGTGATTTTGGCTGTTGGCACTGTATACATACATGCGTTGTCATGAAGCAAAAGGTGATGCTGCCAGTTGATCCTGTAGGTACAGTGCCATAACTCTCTCCAACCATTTTTCTCATTTGCTACCAGGGGCATATTTTTTAGCAGTTAAAAGGACAAATGTGGTCCTTGAAATGTAAAGTCTTTGGTATTCAGGCTAAAACGCTATTTGTCAGCAGTTAGGAGTTCAAACGTGATTTTGTTTTTCACCTTATTTGCTACAGTAGTTTGAAATGCTTACATGTGCACTTGTGCCATTTAGAATGGGCCTGCTGATGCATTTTATTGCCTTATTTCCCGAGGTATTGTAACATGGTTGTCACTGTGTTTCTCTGCACACCATGCAGCCCCGTGCGGAGGTCGCTCCACAGGATCAGAAGGGACTGTGCTTTCTCCGAATTACCCGCGGAATTACACCATGGGCCAGAGCTGTGTCTACGACGTCTTCGTCCCCGGTGACTTTGGTGAGTGTCCCCGTCATTATGTCGCACCGTTTTGCAGAAGAAGTGCGCAAGGGTAACGTTCGCTCAGTTTGCTCTGACTACAGCATGTATCTAGTCTAACAATGCCGGAACATATTGCTTCAAATATAAACCGAGACAGTGTCTGAGAGCATTGTTTGTGTTTACTGCCAGTTTTGGCTTAATGAGGAGAATGGAGCAGTTAACAGACAACGGCTGTGTCTCTGAAGAGATGCAGACTGGCTCACAAAGCTGCTCGTGGCTGGCAGTGTACTACCAAACAAAAACACTGAAAGTTGCATAATTCATTTCCCTGTAGTCCTTAATTTCCATTGCATGCATTTTAGAGTTCTGCTCAGTTTGGAGTGATACAGCATGTTTGAAGGTTACCGCTGCAAACTGTCAGGGTAAGTGCTTATTTACTGCTGTATTGATATCCAGTTCGTACCTGACAATTAAACCAGCAGGGATTCAAAACAACATCTATATGCAGTGAATTCTACTACAAAGTTAAATGAAGACAATTTGTATTGCTTGCCATGCTTTATTAAAGCTGACAACACTGTATGTTTTCATCACATACCCTCGTGCCACTGGGAGACGCGTCCTACCGGAGGATCCTGAATCTTATGAGTCGTAACATGACCTATAAAATGGCAGGGAGAGTGCAAGAGGAGAAAGCCGAATGGGTTCAGGACAAACAACATCTGATTGTGTTGACATGAAAAATGTACTGTACGGTAAAGGCAATGCTGGGGAAGGGCCAGCTGTGAAACGCTCTGTGGAATACCTGGAGCGAGTGAATGCGCGGTTGCTTCGTTTAGCTAAGCGCCTCTTGTGTATACATAATTCAGAGGACCATGAGGCGCTTCAGCTAAATATTCTGTTTTAAGGCATGATGTGCTGCTCATATTACAGGTGCAGATTTATTTTCAAGCTGCATGCTCATGAAAGACAGATTCATCCTGTGTAACAACACAGTTGGACAGTCTAGCTCCCGTCTTACTGTTGCCAGCTACTGCTGGAGTCTAGAAACCGGCGTCTTTTATATAAATATTACACAGAAATGCAGTGTGTTGAAACTACTTGCAAAGACACTTAATAAACTGTGAAAGCAGCAAGCAGCAATCCCATCGGGTTTGTGAGTTTATTCCTGGGAGACCGACAGAGAACAGCTTCACAGGCTGTTGAGAAGTTACACTGATGATGAAAAACGTATTTGCTGCAGCGTGGCTTGAGATATTGTCAGTAGTGTATTCTAACAAAGCAGCATGAATTCACATTTGAAATGGTGAATAATTTTCTCAGAGGTTTAAAGGAGTACTTCACCCAAAGAAGAGAGAAAAAAATTTGTGTATGATATGGTCACCACCTGGGATGCTGCAACAAACAGTTTTTTTTTTTTTTGGATGATCCCCTATCAACACCATTATGTCAGTAAAATGTTAAGCTACATTTTCTGAGCAGGGATGTGAGCACACGCTTGTTCTATTCCAGCATTCCAAGTTGTGAGAGGTGAGTAACTCATACACTAATTGTCACTTTCTGGGTGAAGTATTCCTTTATGCATGGAATCCAAAATTAGATAAACCAAGTGTTTTTTTTATATTCCAGATATCAAATGCTACAGTATAAATTAATCTTAAAACTATTTCTCCTACAGTGTATGTGAGACTGTACAGCCTCCCAAAATTGGTCAGGGCTCTACAATAATGGCATAAACAACAGAGGGAAACAGTGGGGCAACAGGTGATCAATAAGTCGCTGGTTCAAACACCACAAGCTCCTCACAAAGTGTCGAGGTGTCACCTATAACCCTAACTGTTGCGTCTGATGCCATGGGTGTGTGAATGAATGCGAGACAATCAATCCTGTACAGTGCTTTGAGTGGCCGGCAGGTTAGATAAGTCTGATGTACTGTAAGTCAATTTAACACTTTCATCTTAACCCAAAAGGCTGATCTTCTCTTGGTACAAGACACACTCTTGAAAAGGCAGCTATTGATACAGTATATTGCTTTAATGTGTCCACGCATTTATTTGTTTGCTAAATTTATGTAGCTTCTTTATCAGATTGGTCCCATATAAAGATAAAACAGAAAAACTATTTATTAAGTAAACTTGACAAAATGCTGATTCATTGTTGTATCTAAACGATAGCTAAGTGATTATAATCTTTGTCGAGGGGGGTTCTTTCGATATTTCTGGCTAGACTTTGTAGTGCAGTCCAACAGTGAAAGCGGAAATCACATTTCATTGTATTGTCTACAGGTAATTGAAATTTGTAAGCCTAGGGTAGAGTATGAAGCAAGCCTCTCAGCCTGTCCCTGGCGTGGCCTATAGCATGCCGTTCTCCTGGGAGACATTGTGTCAAGCTGGCTCAACTGAATGTTAAGAAGCAAATGTCATCTGGAGATACTGGTCTTGTGACCTGAAAGATATTTACCTGAGGGCTGAGCATTACATGTATAGATGTCGTGTGTCTTCAGTGAATAGCTTCAGGGGATAAAACAGACATTGGTGAATGTTTTCAGTCCGTTTCAAATATTCATGACACAGTATGTTGAGGCTATTAGCACAACCTACTCTGCCGTATGAGCTCTGTGTAAAGTAAACATGCATTGTACAGTAATGCATCTGCACCTAAGTTGACTTATTTTGCCCCTATCTAGAGTCTTTACATTAATGTCATCTTACAGCAGTGCTAACCAATAAAAAAAAAAAAATTGTGTAATTATTGTAATTAAGGGACCAGTTGGTTGTGAGTCATTGTTTCCATGGTTCCTCACAGAATACGTGAGCTTTGTGAATTAACACATTTTATTTAGCACCAATCGGCTGCTATTAATGTACTGTACAGTGTATATTTCTCTGGCCTTTAATGTTGATTTATTCTGTCAGCAATAATGGTTGTAGTCATATTGCGAAACAATAGAAATGTTTATTTATCCATGACAGGCCAACTTAGATGTTGGCACTGCTTTCAAACGTCCCTCAGGATTATGACTCCCCTTGCTTTTTCATCAGGCTCAGCACTGCTTTATACTTGATTTAATATTATTATAATTCATGTGTATTTATAGGATGTTTTTTCCTTTAGAAATACTTTGACAAAGCAAAACCTTCAATTCCTACACACAAACCTGCACACACATGCACAAATACACAAACTATAGTACACACACTTCAATGTAAATTGTTTTGTTTTTTTAACTTAAGCCTTAGTTTATATTTACTTGATGGTGTTTCCAGAATGTCCCACTTTGTAAATGGTTGATAGTTTCAGGTTTGAGACACATTTTTCCTATTAGTGGAGCGTAGCTTGGTGTGTGTGTGTGCGTGTGTGTGTGTGTGTGTGTGTGCGCTAGACAAACTTTGCTTAGTTGGATTAGGTTCATGCATGAGTTTGTCTCAGTGAGATGTGATTTATTTAAAAGATTACTCTAAAAATGACAAACATCAGTTACATATGTGGTTGAAAACAGTTTTGCAGAAATATCCTTCTACTCCACTCCTAAACTCACATCCTCCACCCTGTCCACAATTAACTTGAATTGTCACCTAGCCAGGCTTCTCCCGATTATTGAATCCCCTTTCCCTTTAATGTTTGCATTACCCATCATGCTGGTGTACAAATCAAGGTGACTGTAAGTGCGATGACATTGAAGTCAAGCGTGTGTTTTGAAATGGTGGTAGAACTAGATCAGTGGTTCTCAACCTTTTTTGGGTCAGTGTCCCCCTGTCCATTATCCAGGTCCCTCAAAAAAGTAGTCACATGTTCCTGAATATGAATGATTATTATTCACACAAACACATGCGAATCGGTTGGAGAAGGTAAGTAAAATAGTTACATTGTATTCAGGCCATGCTCAAAGCGAGAACTGCAGATTAAACTGCACATTTTTCTTTTATTTTTATTTATTTGTTTGCATGGTGGGCCATAGGCTACTACGTGGTTTTATCGTTGACCGACAGTTTGGTAAAATCCCCCAATTCTCCCAGCCAGTCATACCCTGGTTACAGACCTAGTTGATAGTTTAATCTAGTGTTGTTATGAATATTTGGTGTACTGTAAACTTGCCAAAAAAAACGAATGCCCCCCAAGAGAAGCTCAGTGCCCTCCTTCGTCCTCTGAATGCCCCCAGGGGGGCAGGACCGCCCACGTTGAGAAATGCTAAGATAGATGAAGCAATCAGTTCTAATGAAACAGTTGAAACAGTTGTAGCAATGCCAATTGGTTAAAGGCTGTCCAATAGCTTCAAAGTTAACCAGAGGTCATTGCAGCCAAGGACTGTGAACTTGTCCAGACCCATTCATCATGAAGTGAATCTTGGGTTTGGTTACACCAGGCTAGTCACCTAGAACAATGCTGGTGCATGGGGTTTGAGGTACTATAATGGAATTGAAGTGCACATTTAACACATGTCAGTTAGGTCCTTATATATATATATATATACATACATACATACATACATACACACATATATATATATGTGTGTATGTATATATGTGTGTATATATGTTATACAGTATATTCATCAAATCAATTGTATTTATAAAGCACATTTAAACACAGCGAATATCAACCAAAATGCTGGACAATGAAATGTAAAGAAAGTAATTCAAACATAAAACATGAGACAAATAGCTGACAAAAAAATAATATAGTGCAATTAAAATAAAAACATAATTTAAAAAAGTAAAATATATAAACATAAAAAGACAGTATCACATCAAAGCAAAACTATAATTTGGTTTTTAAGAAGTCCTTTAAAAAATGTAATAGTTTCTGCCATGCTTATTTAGAGTTACAGAGCCTATGGGCCTTACTTTCAATAATAAGCATAAACTTTGAGATATCCAGATGGGCCCCATCTGAGAATCTAAGGCTGCTCTTATAGTCAACATGTCTGTTAAATTGCTTGAATCTGGTCCAGTCTGTGCTTTAAAAGTGATCAGTAAAATGTTAAGTAAAAGACAGTGGAGAGAAGAAGGGATATTGGTGGCGTAACGCCAATATGTAGGAACCAGTTGGAAGCGAGAGAGTGACATTTGGCTAATGCCAGAAAGAATCACAGTAGATTATAATACTGATTAGAAAGAGTAGATTGTAGAACATTGTTCTGATTGCCATCTAGTCTCCGGGAGATAAGATGACTTAAAGGTAAAATCAGTGATTGTACGCGAATACACTTTTTGTCAAATTCAGTGAATACTCGCAGTCTACAGGCTGCCTGTTCTGTGTGCACGCTGAAAAGGAAAACTGATGTTCCTATGAAGCTCGTAAACACAAACAAATCGGAGCAGACTGCACCACAGAGCACTATGATAGCATAGTGTTCATAGAATATTTGGGTAGTTTTAGCTTCAACATAACCTTTAGAATATTTCATACACGCTTATTTGTGATAATGCTGATGATCCGTGAAGCCTGTTCATGCAATAAAGTTCCCTTTGCCACTGTAATCACACTTCAATCATGTAGCGGTCTTTATCCTGAAGGACGCTCATAAGAAGACCTTGGTGAATGTGATTTCACAGCTGTAATAACATTCAGTCATCACTATATCTACGCACAGCGCTTTATTTACCACACATATCATTATATTATACTAAAAGTGTGTGCATAATGGGCAACAACACTGAAGGATTGCAGTAATAAATCTGCCTGTACAAAGTTACACAGGAAGTGAGACAGAGGGAGAAAAAAACATTGAGTCTTGGGGCTGGTGGTTTAGACATCAGCAGGGCTGATGGGACATAAAGAATGTTCCTGGGTCGAGCCTAAGGGTGACCACACAATAGCTATTTCCCCGGCTTGGCCATCTGACTTTAGGCCTTCCTATTAGAATGTGCCAGTAATGCACTTGCATTTTCAATTCCTGGAGCATGGGTTCAGTTTTACAATAATTTGTTGCCCACTTTGTGTATACAGTTTAGTATTTGGGATTGTAAAACGTTGCATGTTACTATTGGATGATATTATAGCGTGTGCAATAATGTGCTACAGATATTTATATTCAAGTCGGAAGTGCGACCACTAATTTTTAATGCCTTCAAAAATAAGGTGGATAACAGTGTTAATGAAGGCAGGGATTGGCTGCAGCGGACAGATTTTTGTTCACCTAATATATTCTCATTTGACTCAATGTCCAAACAAGGCCAAAAGTCAATAAGGCAAGACGAAGGAACTGAGCAGACAACAATCCAGTCAAATGTGTCCGCTTCCCACATATTTCAGCTTCCTCTCTCGTACAGTAAGTGCCCTCTCCCTTTCTGCTGCAGCCAGAGGAGCTCTTCCCCAGGATAGAGAACTAATGGACTGTATGTGGCTCATGTCAAGGTGCAGCCGCACTTCCTGCCAAACGGGGATGATGCAACATCACTGTGATAATAGATCATTAAAAATATATGTCGATCGGCGTGCTGTCATACAATTCCGTGTGTTTCTGTAAATGAGACTTGTGTACGCTGTCATTGCTCTAAACCTCAGAAAGTCTGTGCTGCTGGAAAGCATAGACGATATGTACCTATTCCATAATTCATTAGCCAAAAGGGCAAACATATGCTGCCATTTCTCTTACCTTTAGCTTTTGCGCTTGTTTAAGAGTACAACACCTGGTAGGTATTTTGCCTCAAGGTATATGTAGTGTAGATGGATGATGCAGAGGCATTTATTTAGAATGAAGTGTGCTTATGAAACGCTCTTTATAACGGTGCAATAAAAGTATACTGGATGAATGTGTAGTTTAGCTTGCTTTCTGCATCTCTGACTGGTTTAACTGTAACTGTAGACAGTTGCAATAGCAGCCTAATGCACATACGCAATCATGTTCTGTACCCGCAAAGGGTTAATTAAAATATGTGAAGGTCAGGCCCTTGTACATTGTAGGGGGGGGGAGGGGGGGAACCCACTAATACTGTATTAAAACCCACTAATACACTAACACTGTATTGAATTTCAAGGTTTAGTTAAATGAGTAATCTGGGTGCAGTGATTCATGAATTGCTGCTTCTGCAATGCTGTTGTATATTTATATTGTGCATTATGTTAAGTACAGTATGCTACAGTACAGTATATACACATAGTACTGTTCTTTATTTTATGTATTAATTTTCAGTAAATATATAGTGGGACACAATATGCTAGTGGTGGCTACCACCATTTACATTATGTTTAACAGCTGCCTGCTCTATACAGTGCCAGTACTTATATTTGTTCTACTCATTGTAAGTTACTTTGGATAAGTCACACTGACTTTTAAGACCATCGCATACTAGTCACTTATGCACCGCGCATCCGTGAGTCATGCTCATATACTGTAGTACCATACCGTGTGATTATTTCACGAGACATTAATGTGCAGCATTCCAGGAATGCCTGAAATAGGCTTTTTTGGTCCTAGCATTTGGATACCTGTGCTGACCGTCTTATTTGCCAGGTAGCAAGTCTCTAAGGCTGTCCCTGGGGGCTGCCCACCGTTCACTGTAGCAGAATACTGTACAATATCTTCCCTGCATCATTTGCACTGTATGGATTAGTTGGAAGAATTAACCACAAATGCGCTAAACACAAACACAAACCCACACAGGCCAAAAACACCCACACAAACAGAAGGGATCTACTGGGTCATGTTGATTCATTCTGTAAGCGGAGTGAAAGAGACAGATGTTTGGCCGTGTCTGTTGACAGAGAGCCATTATAAGATGATGGCATTGCTGGTGCCCATCGTATCATAACAGTATCTGCAGCACATGCCCTTGTTTGTGAGAGGACGACGCTGTTACAAAAGCCAGGATGAAATATTGAGAAGCCATGTAAACTTGTGGATTCTAGCCAAAGTTACTATTGAGGAAAGAATAGCAACTGAGCCCCTCTCTGTCCCTGCTTTTCCAGCTCCAACTATTTTGCATTTGCCACATGCACCTTTCTTGATACGCCCTCTATGGCAGGATAGGCAAGGACTCTGATTGATCAAATCCCAGTCAGAAGTTTATGGGTTCAAGCCCAGGACTAATTTTAAAGTTATTTTGGATAATGGTGTCCACTCAATAACCGCTTTGTAACAATTGCTGCATGGATTGCTGATTGAAGGGGTTGAGGAACTATTTGTACTGACAGTAAGTAATGGATAGAATGTTTGCTAATAATACTTAAAAACTGTTCCTGCATGAGTAACATTTCCTCTTTGTTACCAAGACTACACTATAGGGAGAGTTAATCTCTGTGGGAGACTATAAATTGAAGCCCAACATGAAGATAATTAAAGTCACGTAAATTGGCGTCATCCATTGTTTGTAAATATGTTTAGCATCATGCTACTTCTGCTAGCTCCGGGCGATAAAGCATTCATCATAGCCTTGCATAAATTAGGTAACAAGTTTACAGTGATTTATTGACTTAATAGCTGAACGTGATTAAAGCAGAGGAGCAGATTGGAGTCATGCTTGTCTAGTTTTGGATTAGAGAGAGAAATGAGTAACACTACTTGTGACTGAGCTTTTCTGTGCATGTGTGTGTGTGTAATGTTTTGCTATGTGAACAAAGATTTGAATCTACTCTGCATAATGTACCGCTATAAAAATTAAGCTACTTCTAAGGCAGGAACAATTCTCATGTAAATGTTTGCTTAGATGTTGTGTAGATGTGCGTGTGCACATGCGTGTGCGTATTTGTACACAAATTCAACTTTTGCTGGCAAAGTTGATTGGTGGCTTGGTGTTGGAGCTACTTCGTCTCACACTGAGGCAGAGTCCCTGTTATCCTTGAGAGTTTTATAGCCAGCCTTGCCCCTCTAGTCCTTCCTTCTATAGTTCTACTCTACTTTACCCCTACTCTCTCTCTCACTCACTCTTTCTCTCTCTCTCTCTCTCTCTCTCTCTCTCTCTCTCTCTCTCTCTCTCTCTCTCTCTCAATCTTTCGCTCACTCACTCTCTCTGTCTTTCTCTTTGAGAGTTATGTGGCTGGTACCGTACTACAGAGATGCCAGAAGTGCTCTGTAGCACTACAAAACGAAGATGGCAGGTAGCTCCTCCATAATGCATAGCCAGAAGGACAAACATATGCTGCCAGCTTTTTATTCTTATTTTCTTACCGTTTGCTATTGGCGGTGTTAGGAGTGTCTTTAACACATTTTAAGATGGGCTGTGTACAGTAAGGCAAACGTGTTATAGTTAATAGTAGCTCAGGGCATACTGAGCACTTATCGGCTCTTCACAATAACGCCCGAAAATATTCTGACCTGTCATGGATTCCAACGATACATTTTGTACCTTTTTATTCTGTCTTTAGTGTCCATTGTACTTTCTCTAGCAATGCTCTCATAAAATGCTGTAAAGTAAAAGCAAATAATTCTCACCATTGCCCACAGTTACATGTTGGAAATAAAAAATAATAATAAAGGTTATTATTTGCGTGTTAAATAAATTGCTAGATCAGACGAACAGGCCACTTGCCAAACTATAAAACTATTTTCCTGTAGCTGTGTATTGCTGTGTATTTGTGATGACATCGAACAGGTACAGACACGCTTTGACACCTATAAGACCCCTACCCCCCCCTACTTGGGGGGGGTAGGGGTCAGCTTCCAGACCATTTCTGTGCACCAGAGGGTGAGATTGACACTGTTATTTGACCCACTGATAATGGACACACATGTTGGCACAGTGGCACACACAAAACACAAACACGCACATGAGCAAATGACACATACACACACAAACTTACACACACACACACACACACAAACACATACATAGGTGCCCTCACTGTATCGCGGACCACTGATCCAATCGGCCATGTCCATTCATTCAGTAGGGAACAGAAAATCCGATTGCGTTCAGGGCCATGTACACATCATTATAATCAGGGGTGGTTAATTGGAAATATTCATGCGGCATATTATTTACATATTCTTTGATGTTCATTGTCACAGGTTTTTTCTTATTCTACCCACTGCTCTTGACAGGGCATACATTAAGTATTAATTATTATTTGCATTCTGAACATTGCTTGTATTTGTCATGTCCTTTTAGTGATTGTTGTTAAATTAAATTCAAGTCAAGTAAACGAATATCAGGATTCCCTTAAGAGGGATTGAACCATGTGTTTTCAGAGGTGTTTATAAATGTGTTATATAGTATCAAACTAATATGATAATAATAAAAACTGTCACTGTCATTATGTGTTATGGTTTCATTGTTATTCATCATTAGGAGAGGGTTTGTGTCAGCACAGATGCAATGATGTATTTAGCCACTGTCATTTAAGACATGGAAAGGCGACGTTTCACAGTAGTTGTGGCTTAACTGCTTCTTAAAGCAAAACAGACAACTGGATAGATGCAGTATGTGACTATTATTTTTGACTGGCTTGTCACACTTTATAATGAGATGTGTCCATCTCCTTGCTTTCCAACCTTAAGAGCTCTATCCTGTTTTTACTTAATGCCATCGCATACTGTAACTGCGTTCAATAGAAAACACTTTAATTTAATTGTTGATTACTAAAGTAACAACACATACTGCATGTGGGAGTACAATGTATGACTGGGTGTGATTCATGTATAGAGACCTGAAAGCCAACTAATTACATCTTAACCATTGTGTGAGATCAAGGGCCATTCTGCTGAGAAATGGTTCTGTGTGAGTTTAGCTCATTGTCTACACACACCTAGACAGAGTTGTTGACGTACAAGCTAATGCAATTAAATATGTTGTGTAAAGGAGAGGAAAAATTAACCTCTGTGTTATCAAGTCTACAATCTTTAAAAAGCAACATTGAGTCACAACATAATAGCTAATAATTGCTTGTTCTGCGATAAGTGCGCGTAGAGCGTAAGGGAAATGCATTCTGATGTAATTTCTTCTGTTTTCTTGTTTTGGTTCTCCTTCCTCTCTCTAGTGCTGTTTGGCCAGTTTGTGGTGTTCCAGACCTTGGCCAGTGATGTGGTTGAGATATTTGACGGGCCATCCACCGACTCCCCTCTTCTCTCTTCTATCTATGGTTCACACTCAGGTACAGCAGAACTTTTGAAAAGCAGCTTGTTGTATTCTGAGCAGATCCTTTTTCTTTAAGTGTAGCTGCACCCTGAGTTGTGTTTTTTGAGCTGGTAACTAAATAACAAGACTGCACCGTGATGAGACACATACATGCTGGAGTAAATATTGACAAAAGTCCCATGCTTGCAGTATAAAAATGATTTTGATTATATGGTCTGAAAATGGCTCTGCACGTCATCCTATCTGTCATATCTGTTAGGCTGGCTTGGCTGGTACACTTGGTCCACTTTAACTGACATCTATGGCCGTGTATTGGTTTTTATTAAATAAAATACAATACACATAATGCAAAGACAACATCATGTCAATATCTCAGTTCAAATTAAATTCCACACCCATGGAGTTTAAAAGCTGATTTCTAAGTAAAGCCTAATGGTTTTTTCATATTGTAATGGTACATAATAACTTGATGATGTCATATGAATAAAGTGCTCCAAGATTCAAATACGTTCTATAAAACAGTTAGTGAATTATAGTATCACACTCTCTAATGCAAAATGTGAGAATTAGTTTCTCCAAAGATTGCAATGTGGTATTTGAGTCATATTTATTGTATTATTATCAGAAACAGAAATTTATTTCAACATTCTCATGGTCAGAATTTAAATAATGGGGAACTAATATATTCGGAGCGCTTAAAACTTTTCTTTAACGGGTAAGCTATAAAAATGACAATGGAGTTATTCAGAACATCAACCTTTATTTACGTGTTTATTATTTATTCGTACCACTTCAGGGGAGACACTTCCCTTGAGTTCAGGAAACAAGATCACACTCAAGTTTACCACTACAGGAGCAGAGACAGCGAAAGGATTTCATTTTGTTTATCAAGGTAGGATTTGTTTCCCTCAACATATTCCTGGCACGACTTAAGGAAACGCTTTTCCTCCCATAACCGCTCATCTCCTACAGTACAGTATGCAAGTACTGTGTAAGCGCAGTGCTGAGCTTGGCTTAAACAACATGTTAGCCTTGCATTCATCTGCCCTCGTAGAGGCCTGTTGATTTGTGTACCGGCGACTGTGGGGCTGCATGACTGAGCAGAGCGGGGTGGCCAAGAGAGAGTCTGTGTTGCCACAGCTGACTGCATAGACTGATGATCTAAGAGGAGATTCAGACAGGCTAAAGCATTTATCTCTGCCTCCCTATCTCTCCCTCTCTCTACCTGCCGTTGCTCTTCCCTTCTGTCACCGTATGTCTCCCCCCACCCCCTTCGCCTTCCTTCCCCCTCCTCCAGCCGTGCCGAGGACCAGTGCCTCACAGTGCAGCTCGGTCCCCGAGCCGCGGTTCGGGAAGCGCATTGGGAACGACTTCAGCATCGGCACGACGGTGCTTTTTGAATGCAGTCCAGGCTACACGCTGCACGGCTCCAGTGCCATCAAGTGTGAGGCCGTGCCCAGCACCCTGGCCCAGTGGAACGGCTCCGTACCCGCTTGTGTGGGTGAGTGGTCCCACGCAGGTCCTCTGTTATGTACACACACACATATTCACATGTGTGGGTGAGTGGTCCCATGCAGGTCCTCTGTTATGTACACACACACACGCATGCACACACGCGTGCACACGCACACACGCGCACATGCGCAGACATAGACTCATCATTTGCATTCCCGCTGCCTGGTTCATCCCTCCAATCCAGGCAGACACACAGAGTGTCACACATGTCAACATGGATGCACCCATACTGTTCATACTGTACACTGCCATTTGCTTATATCCGTCCCGGGTTGTGGAGCATCCAAACATCTTCCTCTTATCTGGGAAGTAAGGCTTAGGGCAGCAGGCAGGGATAAACAGAGCTGACACTTACATATAAACGTGCTTGCATATGCACGGTTGCACACAAGCTAATGTAATCCGTACAGCCATGATTCACATGATATTGCCAAACCATGCACATAGACAAGCATGTATTGTGCCATGCTGTAGAGCCTGTTTAGAGCAGAATAGATTATCATTTGGTGAGACATATTGATATCAGCCTACGTGCCAACACAGAAAATACTGTTTGTTGGAGAGCGCTGGATGGTTCATTAGAATCCATGCTTGAACTCAGAAGGAGCAAGGGTCATCTGAGTTCACCGCCAACTGGTGAAGAAATAGTGGTGGCACAAGCGTTCACATTTTAAAAACGGATTTTTATCTGGAGATTGGCTGAAGCATCTCCCCCAGCGGTGGTGTATTTGTCCAGAATAATGGATATAGTTTCATAGCAGCTTTAAGAAAATACAAAAAAACACCAAGTCCAATTACTCAAGCTCTTTTTATAGGCTATGACTAAGACTAACAGACTCCGCTAATTTGTCCTGTAGCCGTGTTTCTGTGTTTTAAAATGACTTTCCCCACCTCCCTTGTCCAGCTAATTAAAATTGGTGAGTAATTCTTTTAGTTTCTTGTCTTGATTCATGCTAACTCTTTGTTCAATATGATATAATTAGACGCATCTCAGTGAGTGTTTACGTGGTGACAGTTAATTTGATAGGACAATGTTATTGTATGTTTGTCCATTCTTGTGTCATTTCAAAGTTATGTTCCCAAAGTATTTTGACTCACATGCATGTAGGTTATAGGGCATCATATATTCATTATTTAGCTCAACTGTGTATAATATAATTAGATTAGAGATCACGATGGGACACAGGTGTCCAACAAAAAACACCTGGTGGCTCAGAATGTATTTTCTAAAAGCATGTCTTGTAGTATCTTTCTCAAACCCGTGAAATTTCCAGTCTGGGTCTGTTTACTGAGCTGAGCAGAGACCAACCTTTGTTAAGCGTCTGCTAGGACCTGCTGTTGCTAGGTTAGGTCACGTACTATCACTCATGTTTGTCAGGTACATTACATACTAAATATACTATAAGATGCTAGCTTCCATATACTGTACTAGCCTCCGTTCACAGAGCGCACAGCACTACATGCATATGTGGGGTGGATAGACACACAACCTACGCGGAACAAAACATTAATGGGCTGGAACGGATCAATTAAAAATCATCTGGATAATTAGTAGTAGCTATAAATCAGTATAAAGTAATTATTTCCTTTATGCATTCAATATTTTAGACTTGGCTATTATTTTATCCATTTACCTTTAGGGGGTTAAATGTAGTAACCTTCCCTGGAATTGAGGGCGCTCCATTAATGCTATGGCCGTTATATTTTGGTGTCTTAAAGCTCAATAGATGACAACTGTAAAAATGCTGACCCATTGGCAAACCCCTGCAGTTTCTCAAAGCAATGCCTCAGAAATATGAGTCATTCAGAATGGATACAATTAGACTGGCCTGTTGGGTAAATCAGGCCTTATATTGTATGCTTTGGTTATTTTCACTGTTACGAAGAGCACAACGGTATGGTCAGTCATTTTAGAAAACATTTTGCTAACATAGTACTCAAATCACAACAAAAATACTCCTTTTTATACTCGCATGTGCTCCTTGGAGGAAAATGTAAGCATAAAGCCCTGCTTTGCCACACAGTTCTTCATAGATCTAGCCTTAAAGTGTATTAAATTGCTGCATTTAACTTTAAATGCAGCAAACTTCACATTTATATTCCGGGGGAGCATGCCCCCGGACCCCCCTGAAATGAAGGCCCATTTGCAGCCAGGAAGAACTCTGTTGATAATATCTAGGTTAGCACCTGCACTGTATGATTCACGGTTTTTATTTTAATGTAGCACCAAAACATGTTCACTGCCAGTCGGATATACAGTATATTGTACTGCATATATCACAGTTAAAAGATAAATAAGATTTCAAACATTATTTGGATACCAAGCCAATTGTGCCTATATGCGGTCTAACACATTTGCACATATTATGATTTTGCATTTCAATGCTATCTATATATTTACTTTATTTAGCAGCTTCTTCTATCCAAAGTGACTTACAATGTAGTTTTGAAGTGCATGTTTCAGAACATGCGCCTCCACCCCTGTCAGCCTGCAGTAAATATGATATATGATCTCTGGAAAGATTGATATGAGTGGGGAGCATTTAACCTTTATGGGTGTCATGGTCTCTAATATACCTCGACCAATTACATTAACTTTTAGCTCATGGGACTCACAGGAGCTGTTAAGTTAGCAAAGCAATTTGCTCTCGAATGTTTTGATGCTCATTGTAAAGTCGTCCTTATGGTAGACATGGGAATCCTGAACATACAGTATAGGTTTTAAGTACCTTTGTGTGAGGGATTCATCAGTAAGAACACTGAATATTTGTGTATTTTCAGGATATGTAGTACTGTATGTCAGCCTGACTTTATACTCCTCTTAAATTTGCTTTATTTGCAATTACTTAGCTGAGTCCTTAATAACTTTACAATTTACAACTCATGCTTGTGTGTATTATTGGTTTAATCTGAGGGCATTGAGTGACAATTCTTGGTTGATTGATGCATTATGGAAAATTGTCACAACATTGGATTTCCATCTAAGGTGACTAGAACAAATAACCTGATCAATGTAACGTGAGCTGCAGGAGCTTGTATACACTACATACTGTAGTGTATACTTAAATTAAAAATTCTAGATTTTTGACATAACTGATGCAAGGAATGTGTGGCAAACCGAAAGGACAGGTTCTGAACTGAAATCCCTACATATAGCCCCATCCACAAACAGGTGGCCTTTTAAAGCATAAAACCAATGTTGCAATGCCGCAGAAGTCTAAATGCCTTGTGTTGTCTGTGAATATTGCTCTAGTCTGAAGCACTTGACCCTTCTTTCCCCAGTCCCCAGAGCACCCAACCCCCCCCACCCCCCCCAACTTCCACCCCTGAAATGTTTTACAGCCTTGCCTGTCAGTTGACCTACATCACCTTTTGTTTCCAGAGGATAAATCTCAATAAAATCCTCCAAGCCAAGCCATTTTCCTTTCAGCTCTGATGCATGAGTTAGTTTTCGATATTGAACTATCGCAATGCCACACACGTTGGCTGTAGATGACTTCACCGTACCGCTGATTATACTTTTGTGCGATTACTCCACTGTGTGATTGCTGCCAGGTACATAGGACTCATTTTCTCTCATGCTTTGCTTGGAAGGAGAAAGATGGCAGAATCATTTTGGCAGCATTTTAAAAGCATGTATGGGAGGGTGGATATCCACTGTGAAATATTGATGACTATGAAATTGTAATTAGTAGCATATTTTCTCACCTTCATCTATTACCAATTCCATCGCTTTGAGATGGTGTCAAAATTGGAAAAAGCCAATTTCGCTAGCGGCTGATGGATACTACAGTGGTTGTCTATGACCCATACAGGTTAAATCCTTCTCCTTGACAGGGTCTAGTCTGTTCCTTCATTAAATGTCATAAGTATGACCTAGCCTTTGAGTGATAGAATGCTGCTGGATCCTAAGAACATGGCTTTGGATACAATACCTGGACAACCTTCAACAAAAAGGGTCTGATTTACTCATAGTTCTGGACTGGATATACGCATAATATCAGGGTCACTTTATTTGTATTTGTCTTACACGTGAAAGAAGTGGTACGTGCTGTGAAACATTTATCACTTCTCAAATTTAAGTAAGAAAGTACATTGTGGCTTAACATGTGTCAGACATACTGTACATACCTGCTTGTTACATCATAACAATGGCTCTCCACTGTTTAAAAAAAAAAGAAAAGGGGTTAACTTTTTTTAAGCTTCTCTTCTCAAACTTGTTACCATAGAGATTTAGCTCTTATGTTCTCCCTAACAGGCTCATAAATCATCTCTTGTTCCAATAATGAGCTGGCCACAGCCAACATTTCACTGGGAAATGGAAGTATTCTATTCTGTTCTTGATCCCATTTAACACTCTGTTGGGTTGCTGTGAGCAAGGCTCTGGTACTGCACACCATTATAGACAAAAGTTGTCCCTAATGACCCACAGAGCAAAGCTGGCTGTTTGGACAGTTAAAAGAAATGAAATTACTATTTAATAAAAAAAATATATAAATACAAAAAGAAAGATAAAATGATCTACCTTCTCAGCACGGCACAGGTATACAGTACCATAGGATCTAGATGATATTTCGAGGTGGTCCCATGCATGCAATGCAATTCAGGGACTTTTGACTGGAAGACTTGTATTATTTGAGTCAGTTCAAATATGTGTGCGAGGCTACGACACTGGAATGTCAATATCAAAACTTTACTTATGTTTAACTTTACTGGTATATTCTCAGAACAATATTTTGTTATTAGAATTACACGTTAGTAAATGACACATTTGTTTCATGAATAAAACCCTGGTGTTTGTGGTTTAGATGTAGGCCGAACCGGTTTAGAATTTTATTTGCAGCCATCAGGCTGAATAATTTAATGTTATCTTACATACTCTACATAGAGTGTATGGAAATGATTACCACAACATCATTCTAAATATAAAATCATATAATCTTATATATTATTATGGTATACAGTCCTTTATATGTTAATGTTCAGATTAGTATGTAACATTAGTGAAGTGTGAATATTTTGTATTTTACTGCTTAGTTTCCCAATCTGGCCATATGATAGCCATGCCTTGCTGTAAACCCATCTGCAAGACTTGCCTTTTAAAATCCCACCGGTGGAATTTGATGCTGGTATTCACTTGTGCAACAAGACATCAGCATGATAGAACTGCATGGCAGAACATCCTCAGACAGCCATACATGATTGATGAATCTGTCTGTTACTGTAGAACAGCAAGCATCTTCTTCAACAAACACACACACACACACGCATGCATATTCCATATAAAAAATGAATCTTCACGCATGAACCTTGTATATTTAAACATGGTTTAGATGTATAGATAGTTTCCACTTTCTTTCAAATAACCCCCCCAGCTTCATATTTCATCTGTAGATGCAGAGTTTATGTCACTTAATGTGAGTTTCACACACAGGCTGACTCTCTCTCTCCTCTCTCTCACTCTCTCGCTCGCTCTCTTTCCTTCCAGTTCCCTGTGGCGGAGTGCTAACTGAACGCAAGGGCACCATCCTGTCCCCTGGATACCCAGAGCCATATGCCAACTATCTGAACTGCGCCTGGAAGATCTCGGTTCCTGAGGGAGCTGGCATCCAAGTAAGAGACGCAGTTGAACATGTTAGGAAAAAAAAGAAAAGAGAAAAAAAAGTTTGATCAGAGTTTAAAAGGGTTCTGATGCATTCACTTTTCAATCTGCCTTTTCCTGGTTATGAATGGGCTAGCTACTGTATGATGCCCTGTGCAAATGTTTTTGAATAGTCTCACTCATCCAGTAGACATTTTCTCACCTTGTGCTATTTTTTTTTCTTTCTGTTTGTGAAACATGTTTCCCTTCCAGATCCAAGTTGTGACTTTTGCCACAGAGCATAATTGGGATTCTTTGGATTTTTTTGACGGTGTTGATTCCAACGCGCCGCGTCTTGGCAGCTACTCTGGTACGTTATACAACTCAATATTAATAATAATAAATACATTCATTTTTAATGCAGAAGTAACTGTAAAAAAACATTTAAGTTGTGGTTTAATATATACTATATATTATGTGACTATATTATTTTGATACGGTAGTATAAAAATATATAATGTGCAGTAACACATGACGTTTTTCCCACACATGCAATGGGAAATAATTGAAAATGAAGAGAAATCTCATTACTCAATAAATGCCTTAACTGCCACGGAAACCTACATATGGGGTTCAGTCTCACAAAAGAATTTCAAATGAATCACCCACAAGTGCTGTGCTGACACATTAGCATGCAGTATCCTCTGTCTTATTGATCTGTGATCTGCTTTCCGACCATATTGGAAAAAAAATAATAGTTTTTGGCCTTCTGGAAGTATTGTTTGCACTATACATTTCCTTCTGCGGTGCTGGTCTTTGTTTTGTCTTTTTTTTTTACCTTATTATTTTGTGTAACACTAGTAACTTATGTATTTGGTCAGAAGGTCTATCTTGAATTAACCTACGATAGCTTGAAACACTGATACTGTCTACAGATTTAGTCTTGCATTAGCTACAATTTTTAAGGACCAGGTGTCATATTTCTCAAATGGCAGATATCTCCAGAGTACAGCCCTATATAACAGCACAGGGCACAACCATGGCAGTTGGAGCTTGAGGAGTTTAAATAGCTAGCAATCAATTTCATCCTCAGGGAATCTTTTGATTATATGTACTGCAAGAGTATTCATGCAAATTTACTCATGGCATACTACCAGAATACCAGAACATTACCTACAGTATCAATAATCCCAGATTTTGGATGTTCTCCAAAATGAATACCCCAGATGTAAATACACAGTTCTATAGTGTCTGGTGGGTATTTAAGGTATTTTGGTAACACTTTATTTGAAGTTTGTTCATTAAGACTGACATAACACTGTCATAACCATGACACAACACCTGTCATGAACATTAATGAATGTTTATGACTGTTGTCATTAGCTGTAATTCGGTAAATAATGACATGTTAAATGTCAAGTTGACATTGTTTGGGATCTGTCTTTATCATGACAACTTGACATTAACCAAGATGACATAACCTGTCATTGTCTTTGTCATGACAACTTGACATTAACCAAGATGATTTAACCTGTTTTTGTCTTTGTCATGGCAACTTGTCATTACCCAAGACAACGTAACCTGTCAATGTCTTTGTCATGACAACTTGACATTAATGAAGGCAAAATAACCCATTGAATAAAGCTTTATGACATATTTATGACAAGTGAAACTGTTACCACTGTAGTTGAGGTCAGGCAAAATAGTCATGACACATTTAGAAATACATCTGACAGTGTAATACAATGTAATGACATCTCAAAGTCAAAACTTTGTTTAATGTCACGTCGTCATGACAAAGACATTGATGGGTTATTTTGCCTTGGTTAATGTAAAGTTGTCATGACAAATACATTGTTGTGTCATGGTTATAACAGTCTTAATGAACAAACTTAAAAGTGGTCCAATAGCAAGTTCTATTTTGAGACCTGTTTATGTAGTTGTTAAGCAGCTACTCTATTAGTAGCATGTTTTACCAACAGTAAATTATAATTTCATAACCACACTCAAAGTAAGATATTTAGCCACAGAACAGGTCTAGGGTTTTGGAGCTTCTAAATAAATGCTAGTAGCAGTCCATGCTTACTAAAGTGAATATCCAGAAATATCATGCCAACGTGTGTATTGTAATGACATACAGTACAATACGTAATTGCAGGAACGACCATCCCTCAACTGCTGAACAGCACCTCCAACAATCTGTATCTGACCTTCCAGTCCGACATCAGTGTGTCAGCCACTGGCTTTCATCTTGAGTACACAGGTATGAGGAATAGTAGGGACAGCCTATCCATCAATGTCGTTTGGCCTTTGCACCTTGTCTGTATGCTTCTGTGTGTGTGTGTGTGTGTTGCTGCCACGGGACTCCAGTTGGTGTGTCCAGGTGTGACAGCCGGAGAGATGGCATGTCTGGCCTGCCCAGAGTTTGGCACCTGATTGATCAGAGCACTGTCTCAGCCGGTGCCCCAGACTCAGTGACCGTGTCTCTTGATTTTCTGTGGCTTGTGTTTTCTGCCCTTGCTACCTGTCGAGCCGGCCGCCTGACGCAACATCCTCTTCCCACTGTAATTACTCCCCCACACTTTACAAGAGTCCAGTCCCCTCCCCTGCTCCGAGCCTCTGAATGCCTTGCTCTCGCGGGCACTCAAATGGCTTTGTCTGCGCTGTAAGTAGCCCAGCCCCTCCCGCACCTCTCTGTCACACAGTGGAACACCTTTTTTTCTTTTTTCCATTTTGCTACTCACTCAAGACGATAAGCAGTCCTCCACTCTCGCTCTAGCTCGATGGGTCGCACTCCAACACACATTGTGCCCATGTTCTTGAGAAATGCATGTGTATTCCATATACAGTCTACAGTATGTCGTCTCTGTGTGTTGGTTTGTTTGTACAAACCCTCCTACACCCTGAAAAGTAAAATGTCTCCCTTTGGGAGAGACAACAGTGTAGTGCACTGAGTAAAAAATAGCACAATGGTGGAGAACAATTAGTGGATAGGAGTTGAACTCCTTTTGCATGGCGGTGACCTATTAGCAGCACAGGCTATGTCGCGAGGAACGTGTTGGGATAACATGGGAGGATAGGTGTCTGAACCCAAGACAAAACAGGTACAGTAGATGGTGGGTGGCGCTGGCGTAGCATGCCTCCAAACGTCTCTCCTCTCTCATGTCGATCTGTGAAAATCGCCCCGCTGCTGAGTAACAACTCCGCAATCTAGTCTGGCGCAGTTGGAACCACCCCCGCCCCCCACATACATACACACCCCCTACATCAACCACTCCCTGCTGAGAGTTACTGCTGCCATGTCTCACACTTTACCGTCGCTGCTACTTAATCTACCGCGGCCTGTACAAGTCAGACTGGTGACTTGGGGCTTTGGTGTGGGTGCAGCAGTTTTTCTTCTGTGTGTAAACACCCATGTGTTTCTTTTATGTTGGGGAGTTGGAGACCTGTTAATTTGCAGTGTATAACCCACCTCCCGCTACATGTACTGTAGACGGCAGTATTCCTACCTTTATTTCTTCATTGTTTCCACCTAATATATATATATATAATATTGTGCCCCCTCGCTTCCTCCACTCCGGCGTTCAGCCGGCTGTTGTCTTTGTGTGACCGCCTGGCTGCCCTGCATACAGTCTACCATGTACTACAGTGGGCAGACAGAGCAGAGGCTGACACTTTCCTGGCCTATACATTTATGTGAACTCCCTACTATAATGCCACTGGACAATACCAGCAGGTTTCTGCTGTGTGAGGATAAGCCTTCATTAATTCCATTGAATCCTGCTAATGCCTCTTTTAGCATTCCTAAATGTAATATTGACACTCATGAACTGCTTATTGAGGCATTATGGGATGCTTAACGAAGCTTTAATTAAGTAGCAAAATATTAAGTGCACTGTAGCCAGATATTGAATCAGCACTTTAGGTCGGTGTTTGCATTGTCCTTTGTTCACTGTGTGTCACCATGTTCCCAGTATGTTTTGTACAAATACATACATTTAATATGATTCTGCTGTGCTCAGGTAATGCTAATGCAGATGAACAGGTTGCAACAGTTAGACACGTCAAAGCATATTACAGCGGTAGCACAATGACTGGAATAAGAAATTATGCTGATGATGATTGATGAGGCGGAGAATAATAGGTGATAATGATAATAATTATTATTATGATGATAGCAGTAATACCGGCGATGATTTATATTACTATAATGTGAATGTGGAATTAAAAACACCATTAGCTGTAGTTTAGCACTACAAAGGCCAAGAAAATCAATTGCCATTGAGACGACAACATCTCTCGAACAATTTGAATACATTGATAAATGCCTTAAAGTGGGAGCTGTTGAAGTTTATATGATGCAACGTGTCCTTATCTGTGCGGGACCAGCTGCCTGCTTCATTCTTATCTTAAACTCTCAGTTGGGCATACTGTCACCAGCACAGGTTGAGAGACCATGTTAAGAAAGTGGAAGTGCCAACAACTGATTCACTGCCCTATACTGTACACCCACTATGTTTGAAAAAGGCAAATGGCAACAAAAAAAAGGCTAATTAAAATAATTGCTTAATATGTGTATCGAGCATATACTTACAGTATTACGCTGGGGAAAGGGGGGGAACGCAAACTGAATTTCCCAGAAGCGTTCGCAACTGCATCGCGCCTAGCCTGTTTACACTTTGTTCCTAGGGAGAGATCTGTAAACGGGTTTGTGTGTTTGGCTGCATTTACATTCAGGCAGTGCATGTAGCCGCATTCCATTTCAAGGCTGCAATCTGTTGCAAACATCCCTCTATTTAAACATATGTATGTGTCACCATATGTTTTTCTTCTTCTGTTTTGCATTTCATAATTTTTTCTAAAACATTTTAGAGGGATCACAGTAAAAGCTATGGTGAAATATATGTAGAGTGTTCTTCAACACGTAAATATATAAAAAAAAAAAACAGCTAGAACAGAACTCCGCCCACAGTTTGATGGCTGTTGTTGTGAATGTGTATTGCCATCCCTTCGCCTTTCTGCAGCACAGCGCTAATGTGGTTGTACCTTCCCACTCCATACTCCAAGCACACTGGTGTTCCCACTATCAATAGCTCTTCCATTTGGCTGCTTTATTATTAACACTGTCATGTTTACGCTCAGCCTCCCACCAATTGTTTGGACACCGTATCTCTGAGTGGGCTGTGTGTGTGTGTGTACACACATGTGTAGTGTTGTGTGTGTTTGTGTGTCTCTCCTCCCACTGCTTGTCAGTATCTAACCTGCTAACCAATTACGCGCTTGTGGTGAAGGACATCTTCAAACTATGACTTAATGTGCACAGCATCCACTAACAACTGTTCCATAAATCTCATATTACTGCTGCAGAAACCACAACCGCCTGTTTTATGTCCAGTTCTACGAGCCAAATAGACAATACAAGATTGCCGGACCATTACTTGTGCCTTCTGGCTGATGGAAACTTTCAATTCCTCACTATTTCCTCTTGGAAATGTCGCAGTGGTGTGACGTTTGTTCACTGGCCGTGCAGTTAAATGTGTGACCTCAACAGCATTTATGTGTGCATAAATTGCAAGGTCTTTTTACCGGCATGCCACTTTTCTTCAAACTGACTCCAACTTAGTGACAAATGACTTGAAGCCTGTGTGTGTGTGTGTGTGTGTGTATATATATATATATCAAAGAAAATGTTCTCTGAAGAAGGAAAATACTGCATATCTCCTGTGCCCTGGGCATTAGTGACGCCCAAAGGTGTGGTCATTAAACCATTTACACATCCTTTCAGCACTCTCAGTACCTGGGAAGTGGCGCTGTAATCACGCCATGCTTCTGTCAAGTAATACTTCAGGGATGGCTTTGTAATTTCACAGTGATTGCTTCAGATGGTAGTGGGAAGGATTTCTTTTGCGAACGCAACCACCAGTAGAATAGCTTGGTGAATCGCCCTCGTCCCAGATTCCCTTTGTTATGATGAGAAGAACAAAACCTTCCTAACTCAATTATTATGCACTTAACGAGCCCATTAAAACAAGGCACTGTGTAATTACACATTAAAAACATTGGGGTTCGAGTTGATTACACTATTCTCTCCATAGGTATCCTGTGATATAATGTAACATTTCATCATCACTGGATGTTATGAAGCGCCATTGAATGACCACTGGCCATATCGGATCCACTGTTGTCGTTTTTGTGGCAGTTCTGGCGCAGAAGAATGATTGCGGTCTACACGTTTGTGTTGTGACTCTGTCCTAAGCAATAGGTTTGGATTCGTGCCCAGAGCCACAGCAGCCCAATAACGGTCAGAAGGTGGGTGACCGCTACACGGTGGGAGACATGGTGTCTTTCCAGTGCGACCAAGGCTTCACATTGCAGGTATGGCAAATGTTGCACCGCTGATAGTGACTAAATGCAGCCCCACTGCGATCATAATATGAGAATCATATCTACCTTTGACCAGTTGGCAATTTGTAAGGGAATACCCCAAAGGGATGAGGCACCATGGGTACAATTTGTTTTGTTTGTGTGTGTGTGAGCGTGTGCCAAGACACGCGTGTGTTTGTGTGTGTGTGGAAAGAAGATATGAAGAAGAGAAAATGTGCGTGTTGTGTATGTGCACACTGCAGTACACTTAGACGTGTATTTGTAGCTTGTTATGTTACTTGATGTATGTGTGTGTGTGTTACAAAGTAGCTTCTCCCAATCCTTCCGGAGTAGATAGCTGTAGAACCTTCCAAGGCCAATGGCAATGGACGGTGTTAACAGCCGCTTCACTAATCCCCACATCGACTTTTTCACTGGCAAGGCCATTCACTTCCATTCACCGCCTCAGTCCAACCAGCAAGTTCTTCAAACTGAAACTCCCAAACAGCAGCAATACGCCAGAGGACATAAAATAAAAAATACAAATAAAAACCGCAACAGCGCTTCCATGGCTGAGGCTTCAAGTGTTTATGACTGTGTGTGTGTGCTTAGATGTGTGTTTGTGTGTGTGTGCGTGCGTGTCTAGCAGAGTGGTATGGTTACAGTCAGATACTGTAGGAGAAATCAATAAAATGAAATGTCATCCTAATGGATGAGGAACATTGCATTGCTACTGATAGCGGGTATCTGATACTGTACAGTAGTACTCTCTCCCAGTGTTCATCTGGACTTTTAATAGACCCTGCCTACTGTAGGTAACACTAGCTGCCTAACCCTCATGACTGAAAATGATGATAACATCCTGTAAGGTTCTGAACTAAAGTGTAATACAGCTGGTTATTCTTATTGATGATCATCAGTGCGGATTACAACAAAAGCAGATGAACTGTAGGAGGCGTATACAGTGATGTTTTTTATAAGCAGGGTAGTGAATACAGTGTTTTTGTTTCCCCCTAACAGGGTAATGCATATATTACCTGCATGCCAGGTCCTGTCAGAAGGTGGAATTACCCCGTACCTCTGTGTTTAGGTAATGTACTCCTTTATGTAGCCTGCATCTGCAGTGTTTGCGGTGTCACTGAAATCACATTACAGATAACTAAACCAAATGTGTGCCATTGGGCACCGATACATTTGTGTGTGTGTGTGTGTGTGTGCCTGTCTCTATATCTCTCTCTCTCTATCGCTCTCTCTCAATCTCTGTTCAGGTCTAACTCACAGTTTATCCTTTATTACTCCTTTAGCCATGCCTCCATAGATATACAGACATGCACGCACACATGCACACGCACACATGCACACACACGTACACATCCATGTCATGCATGCAGAGGACTTGTTATCCTATTTGGGAAACAACATACTCACTGTGTAAAAAAAAAAAAAAAAAAAAATCTGTTTTTATTTTTTCTGCAAAAAATCTATAAGGCTTTGTGGCATCACTCTGTGTTGTTTGATTTGTGATACCCCTGATTATTGGCTGCCGACTGGCCCCTGACAGCATCTCTGATGCCAACATGGTGATAGATAGCACGGTGCGCTAAGGGGTCGCTTCACTTTCACTGTCCTGTGTGTGTACACACGCACGTGCGTACACACACAGCCACACACAACTATTATCTAACTTGGTGTGATAATCTTGTTTTTACATTTAAAATCTACTTGTTTCTAATACAAATGGCTTATCTAGTTACTTAATTTAAGTAAGTGTGCACTTAATGTAAGAAATCTTATCAAGTGAATTTGACTTACAGCCACATTTGATTGTTTTAAGCAATATCAAGCTCATAACTAATATATTTGCACTTATATTTGATAGGGCATTTTTTGCAGTGCAGGCAGGCTTTGCACACGCTACAAATTAAGAACGCATACACAGAGACACTAATGAACACAAGATGACATTATTCCTCATGTAAACCCCC
>JAODUH010001890.1:0-12444 GCA_027564835.1 Typhlichthys subterraneus | reverse complement strand
TGTCCGTGTTGTGGTTGCTGCCCGCTACTGGCAAGTGCACCGGTCATTTTGACCCATAGGACAGCGCGAGGGTTAAGTAGAGACCAGTAGGCAGGTGAGAATGCTCGTGTGCCCCTTAAACACTGCCTGGCGCTTTCTTCTAACCAGGCTGCATGCCCGGGTGTAGTCCCCTGAGCGGATAAAAAGCAGACTTTTTTTGGATCTGAAGACAATTGACAGGACCAGTGTGGTTCTGAAATGTCCAATATTGAGTCCCCTTGTCCTCAACTGCATTCAAGTCAGGAACTTTCTTAGTTCTGCTAGCACTGGGATCTTTACACTTTACTGTTTACTACTTTACTGGGTGATAGCACACTTCTATTGGGACTTGGGGACATATTGTACAACATTACAGTATCCTTTTCTCCAGTCAGCATGGCTTCATTACTGATGTAATCTTCTCTTGACTGTTGGAATAGCTACTTCCTGACTGACAGTGTTGTCATATTTGTATCAGAAGAGGCTGAGATTACAGGTTAAGCATAAAGGAATTATGGAGGATTGTGTCTGGTACTAGATGTGACATATCCTTCTCTCTCCCCCTAAATCTCTGCTCTCTACATCCATCCACGTCACCTCTCGCATCACAACATAAAATCATTCTCTCCTGTCCTTCTCTTCTACCGTGTGATCTCTACTGCCCTCAATGAAACAGTTCTCTCCTATCCACTGACAATTCAACCTTGACTAATATCCGCTAACTTACTCTATTGACTCTTTGTCTACTTACTACTGGGGCAGAACCATCCTCTACTCTTACTGGTTGTCTGAACCTGGAGGACATGGAAAAGGTCAGACCGGCCTGCAGATCTCATCCTACCTTCTCATCCTCTCCAGATTCATATACTGTCTTTGCAGCCAAAGCCAACTTCTACTGATCAAAAATCGACTTTTCTGTCACCGAATTAGAAAACTATTATGTTTTTTTAATTCTCTCCTCGCACAGTGAAGAGTCTTGAGCTTGCATATTCTCCCTCTACAACATCAGAATTGTAAGGATGTTCCTGACAAAAGAAGAGGTGCGGCTCTTGGTCCAAGCTGTGATTATCCCCTGCCTAAACAACTGCAACTCAACCCATGGAACGGGTTCAACCAGCCAACCAAAGTTTTCTCATGAATCCCCCTTCTTCAGAGACATTCACAAGCTTCCATCACTACTGTCACTACTGTAGAAAATTGTGCTTTACATTTTAGATATTCTATTTTAGATATATATTAGAGTTTATAAGGGCTTAAGAGAGTGCTGTGTTATTGCTTAAAAGTGGACAGGACAGGAGAAACTAGTGGAGCCAGCTATCTCTCAAGATCAAAGAGTGGCAACGTTTGGTCTCTGTGACGTCGGCTCTGCCTGGCAACTCCTTAGTTACCAGGTAGGCATGAGAGGTCATCATCACCCAGGGACTAAAAGATTATGTTTAACAGCATAGATATCCTTACAGAAGCTTATTTGTGTGTCACACTATTGTAGGAATTAGACTGTCTTATGCGTAACAAAGTGCTGAGTCAGCAGGGAGCAGGGAAACATAATGACAGCACTCTGACTTACAAACTACCAGTAAACAGAAGATACAGTAGGCATGATGTGGAGGCGTGAAAAGTGTGTTCACAGATACCTTCCCCAGCAGCGACGCCCAGAAGAAGGAGGAGAAACGGCCGTGGGCTCCAAGGATTGGGAGAGAGGGCCAAAGACGCACAATCAAGATCAGATAGTGAAACACTGTCTAGAATATTATCAAGAGGCAGGTGCCAGACTTCGTGAACTGCTGATATTGCATGTTGTCGGTCAGGGAAAGAAGTGGTCCAGAGGTCTGTAACTTGTATTTCTAATCTAACAATAAAGATGATTTATTAACTTGGATACAACATCTCCTAATTTATCCTCATCAAAGAACACGTAGGAACTGGTGTTTGGATAACCACCCAGAATTCCAACACTACCTAGCTTCTGGAAGTGTCTTTAAACCCTGCTCTTCAGAATCAATCTTCTGACCCCAGCCACTGATCTTCCTATCCCTTAGCATTCAACTAACAAACACTCACTTTTCGTCTATCCTTTAAAAACGTTCTGTGCTTGATACATTCTAACCCTGCTTCTAGCTATTCTTTCCTGGTATTTTATGGTGTGTGTGTATATAATGTCGTAAATGTAACAATTAGCCCTAATAACATGCTGCTGTCATTATGCTAACAGAATGTTGGTTGTGTATGACAGCTGATGTCTTCTTCTATATGAAAGCATCTCCTAAATGCTGTAAATGTAAATACTAAATATGAAGGCCACAGAGACCGTAGTAAAATTAGCGCATGGCCGGGAAGAACAACAGAAAATCCCGGGTTACTACATGGTGTGATGTACTGTAATTATCTGCTCAGGATGCAATTATTCTACTATATTACATAAAAAATAGATTCTGCTATAGATTCTTAAGGAACCCTTGTCTGATACCTGTGCTGTGTTTCTATCACATAGGTGTAACATATTTAGTTGCCGGGCCAACAATAAGGTGTAGGGCGGCCTATAGTGTTCATGTATAAAAGGCCACTAACTAAGCCATTAAAATTAGGGCTGTCAGAATTTAATTGTGATTAATCGCAATTAATCGCATGCTTTAATTAATTTATTGTGATTAATAAATCACATATTCTTACCTGTTTATATATATTATATATTTTTTTCCAAGTGCTATATTTTTAAATTATAACAAGATATCAGCTATATGCAAATGCTTGCACAAAATTGTGCATACATTCTGACATAGTAATAACATAACATGACATAATGAAAATAATTGACAGATTTATAGCACAGGTTATAATTATGTTAATGTATTTTTTTTTTTTTGACATTTTGGATATAACACTGGTCAACAACATAATATTTGTCTCCTGGACAAAGCTATGTTATTCTTATGGAATTGCATCTGCTAATCACAAAAATTACAGTTTTAATGAAAATTACGTTATAGTACAATTTAGCAGGCTGGCAACAGTATTTATTTATTTGACTTATTTATTGAAATAATTGTAATGACATCATAGATGATGGCATAACCATTTAATGTGACTGGTGTACAATTATTACTTTGTGATTTATTTTTCATGATTTACTTTATAGTTGTAAAGTGTCGGCAGAAAGTTAATTTTGATTTTAATGACTGCGATTTTTGTTTGACAAATGTGTCTTGGTACTAATTACTAACTACTACAAAACAAAAAGGCAGTATAGTGTCCTAACTTACCATCAGAGATCTAACAGTGCTCCACAATGACACATTCAGTGCCCAGACCACCAGATGTGTGGGGACATGATACAGCTGGCCAATCCATCGCATGGATTTTGAATGTGACATTGACAATGATCCAGACCTTCTGCCAGTTGGAGATGGTCAGCCTTAACAGACAGGATTTAACAATTTAGTGTGGGACCAAAAGTAAATCAGAGCTGCTAGGTTCCTCTTGATCAGACTACTTGAAAATTACTATGGAAGCACTGGACACTGACTACAAGCACTGGCGATTACATGTTTTTAGATTGCATTTATCTGGTTACAGGCTATTGTATCCTGCTGACTGAATTAATATTATGAATGTAATATTACTGTTTTCTCGGAAATCGTACGTGATACCAAAATTCGGATTACATAACACACGGGTGCCAAGCACACAATGTGTTAGAACATTTGTTGACTAGTGTAATTTCGAAGACCAGCTGTGGAAGACCTCTCTGGACTAATGGAGAGGGTATTTTAAAGTAGCCTACTACGGATACCATGACCTGCCTCACACTCCAACACAGAAGGTGGCAGTGTACAACTTTACAAATCCATACGTGTAAAATAAATACATTTTAACGAATATGATGTCGGAACCCTGTTGTACGAACTAGCAAGCACACTCGGACCAATACTCTTGCACACAAAGATGGCAGCCAACATAGAGCAAATATTTCAAGATTTTATTCTAAATAAAATAAAAGAAATGGAGGATCAACATGAAGATGCCAGGTACGTTAATGTAACATTAAATGTGTACCGTACAGGGCAGTACAACCATGTTGGGAGATGTGATAGCCCTGCTTGGAATGGTAAGTGGTATTTACCCTAGTTCTACGTTATGGCAATTTACTGTATCCGCTTATCTGTGTAATTGAAAAGGCATATAATAATTCGTAATGGCATAATATGAACTATAAAGTTGCAATACATTGGTATTGTAACGGTACCTTAGTGAAACAACCATGTGCATGTACTGTACCTGAGACACATACATTTGTTATGTCACGAAAATGCTGCAAAAATATTGAGGTTGGGTTTACACCATGGTTCACTGCCCATTTAGCCAGTTTGAACCGTTTAAACAGACATTTGTTTTCATCGACAAACTTTAACCAACTACCTGGCCGGTGTTGTGCGCTCTATTGGGTCCCCTTGAATATTACATGCTACGATAGAGATAACTGCAGTTAAGCATTCTGGAAGTGAAGCGTATGCACGATCCCATCAACGGGACGTAATCGAGGCCACAACACCGGCAACAGAACGAATTGGAATTGACAAAGCAGAAAACACTCTGTTGGGACCTTCAACCTTCATGGTAAGGACATTGGAAATGCAATTAAGCTAAATATAATGAAAATCCAAGTAACTATTAACATTTAGTATTTATTTGATGTAACAAAACTCATGATGGAGTATAGCTTACTGTTATGGATTTACTGTTTCTGTATACATTGGATCAGTAGAACAAAATGTTAGAAGGGACATGGCAAAGTTATTAAACAAATTGCTTGTTATAAAGTGCTGATCTAAGAGATCTAAGCGGGGAAAAGGAAAAGTGTTTTATACATAGGCAGAAGATACTAGGTCATTGTAGAGAACTTCTGTTAGTGGAAGCAAAGATATTGGAATAATAACAAAAATGGTAGAAGCAAAAACGCCCCCATGGAGAATTAATCGGTAATATTTTGCTGAAATCTCTGGACCTCTCTATTTACTTGCATGGAACGCTGGGTCATTCTGGTTTGCATAAAGGGTGAAAAGTGCACCCCCCACCCCCCAAGTCCACCTCTCGGAACCCTCTCCATTTCCATGGTGATATCTTATGGTGTAGTTAGGGACTAGGGAGGTCTGGCTGAGGTCCCAAGGTGGATTCTGAAGAGATGGTTATTTTTGTAGATGAATGATTGGCTCATTATCAGCTTTGGAGGTTCCTGGTTCAACTTGTTTTACATGCTAATGCTTGACCTGTCATGTTGAAGACACAGGAGTTGTCCCACTGCTGTGATCTGCCAATGTTTTCATTGTGGAGTTCAGTGATGTAACATTACAAGAGATGATTAATGTTGTTAGTTTAGCCTATCCACATTTTTCTTCTTGTGTTTAAGTTTTGAAAGCTCTGTCGGGACAATGTACTACTTAATTTATACATTGTTGTTATGTATGTTTTAGCATGGCATTCTATTAATTAACGGTGGTAAAGTGGTCTAAGCTAATACACTTTTTATTATCGAATATCTCCTTGTAGTTCTCTGTCTTACCGTTCTGTGCATGCTGCAAAAAGAATCAGTTAATCTACACAGCCCTGGCTCCGTAAATAGGAACACAAAATGATGCAGACAACAACTATGCTAGCCTTGCATTTCCAATGTGTGGGGTGGAGCTTCTGACTGAGGTAGCACCATATGGCATTGAAGAGGTGAGAGGTGTTTTTGCTTATTTGAGTTGGAATTTAGCAAGCGTTCTTGATAATTACTATATGTTTAAATGCTTGTACAAATTGTTATTCAAAGCGGTTTCAGTTTTAAATCAGGTGCCAAGTTAAATGTTAAAAGTAGCTTGGACTAGAGTGCAAAGGTTGGAGTAATTTTATATTCTCATTAACTTTAGTGAGTTTTGTGTTTCATCTGCATTTAATGTGTTCACTTTGAGAGGCAGGTGTTGTTTACACAAAGTACATTACAATGTGTTCACATTGTGTTTAGGTGAGTGAAACATGCCCTACAGTATTTAATTGGAATGGAAAGTTTCCACTTAGCGGAACATAATTGTAGACATTGTGGTTCTTGCATCATTAGGATGGTCTTACCAGGCTACACTATTAGTCTGAATGTTGCAACACCTTTACAGCTAATGAAGGCACACAGGTGGATGCTGCCTGGAGCTTACGAGGATCACACAGCACTGCCGAAGATAACACTTGAAAAACTCTTATCATTTAGAGGTACTAACTCCAAATGAACTAACCAACAAAACGATTTGGACTGGCCAGCACTAGTACAGAATGATATCTGTGGATCTCTATTAGCATGATGGCGCAGCTGAATGTGTAGTGCTATTCTGAAATAAATGACAACATTGAAGCTGAGAATGAATATGGCACATTGGTACCGCTAATAGTGCTAAATAAGACCCAACTTTTTTGCATGAACTCACTCTAATAAACCTGATCAAAGAAACTGGCACTGATGACAGACTAACTAGCACTGATGAGCGCTGTTTCACTTCTGCTGCTAAAATATGAACTAAGTTGTGCTCTACTGGTTTACCTTAGTGGCTGCTAATGTAGCCAGTAGGAGGGGCTGTGATCCTGCTGTGATTTCCTGTAACTTGGTATGTGAGCATTTTTGTTAATAACTTTTGTTGTGACCATCGCAGTAATGAAGACAGAGGCCATAAAGGGGACCAGGCGGGAGGCGGACAGGAAGAGGCCACTGGCAGTGAGGTGCAGAAGAAGTGCAAGAAGCACAAGAAACATAAAAGCAAGAAAAAGAAGAGGAAGCATGGGAAGGACAGCAGCTCTGAGTCAGAGGGAGGCGCCAAGCATCAGTCCAGGTGAGACATCACTGCCCACCTACAGAGGTCCCAGGCCAGGAGGACAAGCCAAAAATTGTTCTGTGATATACGACCGTGGCACAATAGTTACTGGAGTGGTCCCACAGTGCCTCACAACATGTTAGGCAGGTGGTCTTAATGTCTCTTTATCACTGCATTGTGACAGATGTGCTGCCAGGACTGCATTTAATAAACATACTATACATATACATACATTCTATTTGAAAGCAGAGAGAATTAAAAGCATCACAACTGACTACTAACTTATACTGGATAGTAGATAAGGTGGTAGGTTTAATCCCTTCACAACGTGCCCAAACTACCTCCTTTTTAATTGAAGTTGTGCTCATATGATAATATGAACTAATTGTCATGTGTTACTTATAAGGTGTTTTATTTATTCTGAAGCCAAATGGATGGAAGTCTGTTATCTGCACACACACCGTCTTGATCTGTATGTTTGCCAGCAGACATATTTTCCTGCTGTAGTTTGAAATAATGTGAACCAAACCTCTGGTGTCTTTTTATTAGCAGAGAGAACCCAGGAGAGGAGAACGTGAAGCAAGGTAAAGAGTCTCTTCACCTGGCCGGGATCTGTTTCTAAATGTCTCTTTTATAAAGATACTGAACTTATAAAACATGTAACAACATGGTCCCATTGACACACCCAAACCCTATGAGACGGAGCATTCTTGTAGGATACCTTTATGACTTATGGCGATTATTATACAACACATTTTACATTACATACACAGTACTTAAGTACGTATGGTTTTATGAATCTTAAATTAGTTTGACGTACACACTTTGCCCCTCATTTATGAAACGTGGGTACAATAGAAATCTGTGCGTACGATAATTTCTACGCATAGGTCGGCATTTACCGATTTGGACGTGAGCGGTGGCAACAATCAAATCTCACGTCAGGTCTTGTGTACGCAAGTTTTCTAGTCATCTTACTTGCGGTGCAGCATAGTGGAGGTGGCGGAGAATTATCTGAGTTGTTTTTAGACCATATTCTGCTTTTGAAAGGCATTTAAGAGTAGATATTAACTTAAATATATGATGGCAAAATATTATATTTCATAAGTCCAGTGTAGTCCGCGGCAGGAAGCCTATAGCCTTGCCAGAGAAAGTAACATCATGTTGGCCTGTTCTGCATAGCGCAGGTTAACAGGGTGTTATTATTTGATGATCCGATCCGACGCTGACAATCTAGATTGCCAAAACAGCCGTAGCCTGTTCAGCACAGATTTTCAGCTTTTCAGGTTCTCATTTTTTAAAGGCTAAACACCACTTATCTCTGATTTAGGCAGAAGAAACAATAAAATGAAGCAATAAGAAACTAAACATCTAATATTTATTAGGAGAATTACCTTTGAGTTGTTTTCAGACCAGGCAGGCGTTTAATGTCAATGCGTCCATATATTCATTACATAGCCATAGTTAAATATAGGATATAGATTATGGCAAAAATATAATATTTTGTAAAGCCAATCTATATTGGCGGAGGGAACTAGGCATAGAGGCGTCTACTCGTGCATGACAGAGAAGGGTGATTTGGCCTGCGGGGTTCTGCAGATTAACAGGCTGTTATTTGATCATATTGACAGAGTATAGCCTGTATGCCCAAAGATCCCTCTATATGTAGTGTTCCACTACATTCCGGATCATTTAAAAAAAAAAGTTGAACACCATAACATCTGATTGATCTGGAAAAGTCCTAAATATTGACAAATAAATTAACTTCCCAACCTTCTATTTAAATAGGCTATGATAAATCGGCTATGCCTAGTATAGTAACCGGCCAGGACAAAAGTGCGAACATTCTTACGCTTGTTTAGCGAGATACGAATGGTTTCATAAATCACACGTGAGCGATATCGTAAAATGAATTCTGCGCTGGGATCTGAGCTGGTTTCAACGATAGATTGATAAATGAGGGCATTTCTGATATTCTTTCTACATAAAGTGTATAAAGTTTTTGTTAATTCTAAAGACTCCTGGTTTAATTTTTATTGTAATATTCTGAATATTCTTTTAGTTTGATCTATGATGAAGTAAGCTGTAGATTCTAGGGTTTAACAAACATTCTGTTTTTAGATCAGGATAATAATGTACAGTAATATCAATTCTGTTTTTTCTATTGTGGTGGATTATGTACTGTTGATTCAGGCGGAGACAGGGAGGCAAAGTCCAAACGCCAAAAGCGGCACAAGAAAAAGAAGAAAAGGAGGGGTGGGGACAAGGGCTCGTCTGACTCTGACAGTCATGCTTACAGCGCCTCGTCGCGGTGCCTGCCCGATATCATCCCCAAACAGGTAAGACATAGCAATGCAGGAGATATGCATGGAAAGGGACAATACAACTAATATAAATACAAATTTGTACAAACGGGCATCTAATGCATTAACAATTCAGCTGTTTACCATAATCATTTAGGTAAATATTATATTTGATTCATTTATACATTCAATCTACTGTATATAGTCATGCACATATTCCTTATTAACTTTGTACATATTATAAACACGCATCGCCCAAACCTATTGTGTTAATATACTGTCTTACAGTCTATCACAATGCAGGGCATTGTAATGGGACAGCACGTTTATACTGTAACTTTCCCCAACAGGACAGTTCTAAAAACGTAGATACAACTGAACACGGAGATGAGAAGCAAGCGGAAAGAGAGTGTCCTTCTTCAGTTTCTGGCTCCACTTCACTGGAGAAATCCCAGTCCCACTTAAAACTGCATAATCTCAAATCCAGAAGTCGTTCCCCCTCCAGATCCAAACGCCAGAGGTCCAGATCCAGGTCAGTCCATCTACAACCAAAACAGATCCAGAGACCTTAGACCTAGTGACAAATTGACCACAGGGCAGTAGGGAAGATAGGCTCTATCCCACTATAGTAAGAGGGATGGAGTCTCCAATAACCTAATTGAAGTATATGCAAAATTTGTTTATAAAACCCATGGCATGTGATTTGCATCTTATACAGGGCATATACAGCGCTTCACTTTTTCCACATTTTGTTATGTTACAGCCTTATTCCAAAATGGATAAAAAAAATTACACACAATACCCCCCTCTATTCTGAGTGTCATGACAAAGGCTGTGAATACTTGTACATGTGATATACGTATATAAATTATATTGCCAAAAGTTTTGGGACGTCTGCCTTTACATGCACATGAAGGTTAATGACATCCCATTCTTAATTCGTAGCGTTTAATATGGAGATGGCCCACCCTTTGCAGCTATAACAGCTTCAGTTCTTCTGGGAAGGCTGCCTCGCTCTAATTCATACAAAAGGTGTTCTATCGGGTTGAGGTCAGGACTCTGTGCAGGCCAGTCAAGTTATTCCACACCAAACTCGCTCATCCATGTCTTTATGGACCTTGCTTTGTGCGCTGGTGCGCAGTCATGTTGGAACAGGAAGGGGCCATCCCCAAACTGTTCCAACCCTGTTTCCACATAGTTGGGAGCATGAAATTGTCCAAAATGTCTTGGTATGCTGAAGCATTAACAGTTTTTTCAACTGGAACTAAGGGGCCAAGCCCAAACACCTGAAAAACAACCCCACACCATAATCCAAGTACCGTTTTCCTGGCAAATGCCAAACCCAGACTCGTCCATCGGGTTGCCAGACAGAGAAGCGTGATTCGTCACTCCAGGGCACACGTCTCTAATGCACTAGTGTCCAGTGGTGGTGTGCTTTACACCACTGCATCTTCCGCTTTCCATTGCACTTGGTGATGTAAGGCTTGGATGCAGCTGCTCAGCCATGGAAACAAATCCATGAAGCTCTCCACACACTGTTTGACATCTGCTTACTGTGCGCCTTAGCATGCGCTGACCCAGCTCTGTGATTTTTGTATTTTTTATTTATTTTAAATTCTTTTTACCACTTAGTGGCTTCCACTTTTTTATAATACCACTAACAGTTGACCATGGAATATTTCGTAGTGAGGAAATTTCACGAATGGACTTATTGCGCAGGTGGCAACCTATCACAGTACCACGCTTTATTTCAGTGAGCTCCTCAGAGCGACCCATTTTTTCACAAATGTTTGTCGAAGCAGTCTGCATGCCTAGGTGCTTGCTTTTATTAACCTGTGGTCATGGAAGTTATTGGAACACTTATATTCAATGATTCGGAAGGGTGTCCCAATACTATTGTGTGTGTGCGCATGTAATATTTTTTGCAAAACTGTCACACTAATTTGTTTCACTTTACTATTATGGGGTATTGTGTGTAGAATTCTGAGGGAAAACATAATTTTTATTAATTTTGGAATAATGCTCTAACATAACAAAATGTGGAAAAAGTGAAGCGCTGTGAATACGTCCCGGATGTGCTGTATTTTCTTTTTCTAATCCAGGTGCAGCCAAACTTGATAGAAAATGTGAATATCAACCATCCCTGCGTGAATAGCATATTTGTTATATAATTTACCATTTCTTTTCTACATTTGCATATTGTATCTTTCCACCTTGTCTCCTTTCTGATCATTTGTTCATAAACTGCAGCATTTATTCTTCTACTTGCATGATCTCATTAAGACACATTAATACACATTAAGCATTATTAACCGTTCTATTTGTGGATTGAATTATATGTTGTTAATATACAGTAGGTTATCTCTGATGGCATGAGGCTATCATTATTATTACAGAATGTTGTCTGCTTACCATTGCTTCTGTATCACACAGTATTCATCTGTTGGCAAACATACAAATTTTAAGTTGCTTTGAATAATGGTGTTATAAATGCCAATTTATCATGCAACTATTCCCCATGTAAATGCTCTTTTGAACCTGTTGGCAGCTCTTTTGAGAAGAAGAGAGCTTTGAATGGGTCACGCCAGGGTCCCTCTGAGATCTCCAGTGGCCCCCAGCCTAGTTCCAGTGAGAAGGGAAAGGACCAGAGGAGTGAAACGCCTCATGATGTCAAAGAGGGGACTGTGGAGTCCTTAAGAGACCCAGGTAGAGCCTGTTTTGACACTCACATTGTGCTTCAAAATTGTCCTCATTACATTTATTGATGCAGACTTCACAGTATAGCTGGGCTACATACATTCAGTGTCTGTTTGTCTAGTTGTGATATAGTATGTGTGAGACTAAATATATTTGGTATAATCCTGTTATACCATAAAATATTGCCTTTATCAATTTGCTCATTGTATCTGTACTATTGAAATAGCTCATCCAATATATTTTGTATAAACATTTAAATAGCAAAATATTGTTAACCTATCATAACAACATTGAGATTTACACTGAACAAAATTATAAACGCAACACTTTTGGTTTTGCCCCCATTAATCATGAGCTGAACTCAAAGATCTAATACTTTATCTATGTACACAAAAGTCTTATTTCTCTCAAATATTGTTCACAAATCTGTCTAAATCTGTGTTAATGAGCACTTCTCCTTTACCGAGATAATCCATCCACCTCACAGGTGTGGCACATCAAGATGAAGATCAGACAGCATGTGTATTGCACATGTGTGCACATTTTCAAGTGGCCTTTAATTGTGGCCATCCTAAGAAACACCTGTGCAATAC
>JAODUH010001889.1:0-12446 GCA_027564835.1 Typhlichthys subterraneus | reverse complement strand
CTGACTCTCTTGCTGCCCGCCCCCCCCGGACCCCCCCCCCCCCCACACACACACACACACCTCACCCCCGTCCCCCAGGCCCCAGCCCTGGGGGTCTCGTTGCCAAAACACCCGCCCACCAACCGGCCCGGGCGACACGGTGGTCCTGCCCGCCCCACTACACTATCGCACAGTGGTTCACACTGCCAGTCTGCTGGTGGACCAATCAGGGACCAGCGAGTAGGCCTGTCACGATAATTACCATTTTGACTCATCATGCGATATATGGACGTAACCTCTATCATTTTTCAGACTGTGATAATAGTGTATTCACAGACATAAGACAGTAAAGCCACGTTGCACTGCTCATGTGCTCTTGACTGATCGCAGGCAGCTCTGCGCACACGCACAGAGAGAGAGCAGACAGGTGTTTTTCTACTCGACTACATAATTCCAGCCAACTATGTTAAGAAGAATAAATGCAAAAATACGGCATGTGTTTTATTCGCATCAAGGTTACTTTGTTTAATAGCCTATTTAGCCAAGCAATGAACCTGGTTTAACCAATCACAACGAATAATTAATGTCACAATAATCTCTTAATTTAACGGCTAACTATTTATTTAGCTGTTATTTATGCATTCTACTATTTATATTTGTTTTTACTGTTTATCACTTTTTTACTAATGTCCACTTTGCTGCTGTAATATACAAAATGTCTCATTTATGGGACAAATAAAGGCATATCTGATCTAATCTCTAATCTAATGACAATAGCGAAAACATTATGCGTTCAGAATTGTCGAACAGTTTTCCATTTGCTTTGAGTTCGTCGCGACCATAAGCAAACGGTTTGAAGAGGTAATTCCTGGCGAACACACATTTACGATGGAGGAAGGGTGACAGTTTAAATCTAATTTTCTCACATTTTTGGAATGTTTACAGAAAACATTCAAACATGTAAATGTTTGGCAATCCTGAACGCACCTCTGTATTATTCTGCTACTGTAGCGGTTCAAGCTTCTAACGCTCTACATAAGAAAACATGAAAATGTATCACTGCAAACCTGATATGATTATACGTTTCCGGTTTTACAGTTTTCTTAATGTTAACAATTTTGGGTTTGCTTTAAAAAGGCATGCTATTTACCCACGTACTTAACGATCTCCCAAACATATGAACTGCGTCACTTTCATTCTATTTCCATCTAAAATACCTACTTATCAGAACGTAATCCACAGCCAGCTATACCGCGACAGTTGGTATGTCAGGCAGGTGTTTTGAGTAGTAGGCTACTATATATTAGAAGGTTCCATGTTTCAGGTAAACCACCTCTCTCCCTGCTTCCCTTGTCGACTCCTTCACACTGGAGGACACTCCACCCTCGTCTTTTCTTGTCTGCCCTTAAAACGACAATAATCTAATTCATCGCAATTATTTCTGCCACAATATATCGACCAACAAAAAACTGTTATCGTGACAGGCCTACCAGTGGGTGTGGCTAAATGTGATGATGGTGAAGTCAAGTGTGTGCTTCTTAATGGTGGTAGAGCTAGATGAAGAGATACAAACAGTATCTAGCTAAAGGCTGCTCCAGTTGTTTCTAAACTACCAGAGAGTCAGGTGGGGGCTGGTATGAGGAACCAAACGCAACAGTAATGTGGGTTTCAAACCATTTATTAACGTACAAAAACTTGTAAGAAGGACACAACTGATGACAATGGAGGTAGTAGGAGACAGCGATTGTCCAGACCCACAATGCAACAGGTGCATTATGGGTGTGGTTACACCAGGCTAGAAGATGGCACCCTTCCATCCGTCCGCACTTTACACAGCAATACAGCAGCAGGAGCAGTGGACCCCCATGGACCCTTGTGGCAGGAAGATGGAGCAGGGGAAGCGCCGGCCACAGACACGTCATTGTTGTCACCAGGCGGGGGGCTGCTGAGGGAAGCAGCCCTGACTCTAACCCCCCCCCAGCGCTGACTGTAGGGAGCGAGGAGCAGATGTCCGGCATCGGGACGGGCAGTGCTGTCACCAGCCTTCTACGCAACTTGTTACTCTCTCCTCTGGGAGTCAGCACCGCTGCTATGGTGACGCCGTTCACTGGCCCTCGGCTGGCTGCGCCCGACTCAGATCATATTTAGTTGGGATTATAGTCTGGGAATGCTGTTTACTGAAGCGTTAGTTGGGATTATGGTCTAAAACGCTGTTCGTTGAAACGTTAGTTGGGATTATATTCTGGGAATGCTGTTCGCTGAAGCGTTAGTCGGGATTATGGTCTAAAACGCTGTTCGTTGAAACATTAGTTAAGATTATAGTCTGGGGAATGCTGTTTGCTGAAGCGTTAATTGGGATTATAGTCTGGGAATGCTGTTCACTGTAGCCTTAGTTGGGATTATAGTCTGGGAATGCTGTTCACTAAAACGTTAGTTGAGATTATAGTCTGGGAATGCTGTTCACTGTAGCCTTAGTTGGGATTATAGTCTGGGAATGCTGTTCACTAAAACGTTAGTTGAGATTATAGTCTGGGAATGCTGTTCACTGTAACGTTAGTTGGGATTATAGTCTGGGAATTCTGTTCACTGTAGATGAAGACATACAAAGAAATAGTACGAACAATTCCGATAAATCAAAGTCTGTTCCAATATTTCCAATAATAAGCTGAGGTCTACGCCCAGTAGGAGGCAACGACAACCACAAATCACCAATGGAATGTGTGCAGACCCTGTTATTCACCAAGTGCGTTATGGGTTACACCAGACTACCAGTGTACATGTTCATATAGATAAACGTTCATTTACAGTATTTACTAATTGGTAATATAATAATCTAATGTAATATGTTTCCACCACCTCACAATGAACGCCTTGGGTACTGTTTGGTGTGACATTCACAAAAGATCACATCAGTATAGGCAGCAGTGATTGGTCCACAACAGATCCTATTAGAGTATAGAGAGCCTAAGTCAATTCCGCATTATGGAACCTTAGTTTAAACAATATATATGTATGGTAGTCAAAGGCGAAAATGCAATTATTTTTTAATCCCATTTGAATTGTGACACAAAATACACATGATGGTTGTCTATGTGTAAAACTATAAAGTTTGTGTCACAACATTCTCGCCCCTGACTACCACACCATACATCTTTTCTGAGAAGTAAGGTACCATAATGTGAAAGTGTGGCTCTCTGGAGAGTATATGGATCTATCCATCTGGACACACGTTGGTCCAACTCCGTGCAAAGCTGCTGGTTCAGGCCCTCCACGTACGACCACACACACACACACACACACACACGCACACGCAACACGCACGCACACACATGCCTTTGCACATTTAGCACACACGCTTTTGAGCACACACACACACACACACACACACACACACACACATGCAACATTCATTCGCACAAGCCACACACACCAATTAAAGCTCCTGGTGTGGTGCCCGACCAGCTCGCCAGCCCTCTGGTGGCGGGGAGGGGGGGTTGACGCGTGGCGTACGACAGATTGTGAAGGAACTCGAGTGTTGCCTCCACAGGCTGCTGGTCAGCCAGCCCTCTGACCCCTGGCTGACCCCTAGCTGACCTCTGACCCTTTCATGCAGCACGCTGCACCACAATGTCTCCTGTGTCCGCCCCGGCGCTGGTGGGCCCGGCCTGCGAGCCCAAGGTCAGCTCCTAGCTAGCAGCTCTGTTGGGATGGAAACAGAGCGACCAGCTACACCACACACACCTAGACAACTACACACAACTACACACACAAACAACTACACACACCTACACACAGCCACACACAAACAACTACACACACAAACAACTACACACACCTACACACAGCCACACACAAACAACTACAGACAACCACCCAACTCTAAACAACCTGTATACGACCACACACACACACACAACTACACACAACCACACAGAAGCACAGACAGACAAACACACAACCATTACATGTTCCTGTATATGATCCATGTTTGTGTTGTTCTACCAGGTACCATTTGGATACACTGGAAGAATTAATAAGTTAAAGGTGAAGTCAGTCATTCAGCTAGCAAACCGTGAGAAGATATTCGCTGAATATGACAAAAAGTGTATTATCTTACAATCAGTGACCCCACCTTTAAGGAAATAAAAGTGGTAGTACGGGACACTGTTTTAAAAGCCCCTGGTGGCTCTACAAAGCTCCATGCCCAGAGTTCAGGTGAAGGTCAGGCCAGATATGGAGCGGGGCTGAGGGTCCTTCTTTTATATGGTCTGAGACTTTAAAACCTTTCCGGCCGTCAATATGTGTTACGTAAACGAAGGGGCGTACATCTCTATCTGGCCTAATCTTGACGGCCCGCTGAACCCCGGGTCAAGCTCTGGTCGGGGGAAGGGTGGGGTGTTGGGGAGGCTTCACCGCCACGGACTGACACGCTCAAAGGTTCAGCTTCCCTTTCATCGTGCCAGGGGTCACACTTTTACCGTAGGAGCTGGACAGCAAATAGCATGCCTGGCTAGCTCAGGGCCAGCTCTCAGAGTTAGCTAAGAGCTATCTCAGGGCTAGCTCACAGCCAGCTCAGGGCTAGCTCAGGGCCCTCTTAGGGCTAGCCCAGGGCCAGCTCGCCTTCTGACAGTAATCACCTCCCATTGGTTCAATGTGAGCTCCTCCCTTTGGTTCAGTCTTGACTGAGCTCATGGGAACGCGATGTGTACACTGAGCTAATGAGAACAGCAGTGCTAAAGGGGTCTGGGCCAGCCAATTAGTTTTAGCGCATTCCTGTTAAAGAGAATCACTCTGCCCTCTGTGTCTTGGCTGTTTGCTGTGAAGTGACTGTACTCACAATTCAGTCCTCTTTCCAAAACAGAAATGGCTGTAACTGACTCAGTGGCCAAATATAATTTAAACAGGAAGTCTATCACAAGAGGCAATTAGCGCCGAACACTGGAGTAGAGCATTTTCAGAGCTAACACTTGAAATGCTGTAGTGGAGCATCGAGGCTGTGCTAAAGATCAGATACTGTATACTCTTGAACAATGGCAGAATATCTGCTGCGTTTCCCCATATGTAAATTAGAAGTAGTGTCCCTGCATTAAAACTGATCAACTTCCCTTTTACAACCCCTGACAACGGCATACTACAGTACAGCAAGGGTTTCACAGGAAAGCCGCTGCTATTCGACATACCAAGTTCAGTGCTTTACAGCTGCTTGTAAAGTCCTCCTCCACCCAAATTCAAACTCAAATTGAAGACGTTTATGGCTTGTGGATGGCCAATGTGTTGAATATCACAGAGCGCAGACAATAGCATTGACACTGTACCAACTGTCACTTTGCTTTACTGCGATGCCTGACCCTCGAAATATCACTTTTACGGCACAAGGAACACCCCCCTCCTCCTCCTGGACCTCTGCAGCTGTTTGCTCCTCAACATGGAGCTTCTGCACTGAGCTGGCCTGCGTCAGCGGACAAAACCTCTGCACAGCGCTGGCCGGCTCTGTGCGCGCGTCTCATGGATCAAGTGGAGGCTGTAAATACTTTTCCCGGGTCACGCCGGGGTCATCGCGAGCTGTGGCCTCTGGTCTCCGTGCCAACAGAAGACATGTTCCCACCCTCCCCCCGTGTTTACATCACAACTGACACACAACCACCAAATTACAAAACACTATCCCTGCACATTCATTCGTTGACACAGAATGATGGTTTGTGTGTGTGTGGATGTGTGCGTGTGTGTGTGTGCGTGGATGGGTGTGTGTGCGTGGATGTTTGTGTGTGTGTGCGTGGATGTGTGTGTGTGCGTGGATGTGTGTGTGTGCGTGGATGGGTGTGTGTGCGTGGATGGGTGTGTGTGCGTGGATGTGTGTGTGTGCGTTCGGATTACTTCATTTTAACAACAAATCTGTTGATTTTACTAATAAATGCCCAATAAATTAGAACCTAAGCTGCAGGGACTGCAGATGTTCTCAGCATTCCTCAGGGTTTTGCCTACTCAGCATTAATACACATGACCTGACTTTAATATCTACTTAATATTCAAAACACAGCGACCAATGAATGGGCTGCATGTGCTGCTGTGCGCTAAATGGGTTGGTCTAATCCTCTGTGTGGGGAAGCCCTGGTCTTAAGCCTGCAGGTTGGGAGCGAATGCTTCTCCTTTCCCTGGTACTCTGGTACGGCCGTCATGATCTCCCCAGCCCAGCGTCAGCCTGGACAGGCCCGACATTGTTGCGCTTGGGTCCCAACCGCCGGTGGTGCTGACCCGTCACACTGGCGGCTACAGCCGTATCCGTGACGTCACGTCAACCGGCTTATTTTAAAAGCGCCTGCCCCTTCACAAACAGTTTCAGTGGACGGCTTCTTAGATGGTTGTGCGTTAACGGACCATGTGGCGCGTCAGGTCATTTTCCTGGGCCCCCCACCTCTCGCTGCTTAATGTAGATATGACCTATGGCCTGTCTGTTGCCGGGGGTAACGCCTGCATGGGGAAGCAGGACCTTGGCGGGCAATCTCTTTGCTCGGCCCGCCCAGATCCCAGCCTCAGGAGAGGCCATTTTGCCCCTGTAAGGCCCCATGGTTTTTAAGGACATACCCAGGGGCCTATTTGATTCCTCTTATATGCGCTGTATACATTTTAATGTGTTAATTTAATATATACTGTATATTTGTTTTTGTATTTAAATTGTATTTTTGTTATGTAATTTTTACATTGCAAATTTTCCAGGTTTTATTATTTTTATTTCATTTTTCTCAATTGACATTTTGGTTGTAGTATATATTAGATTTAATCAAATTTTAATTATCAATATTTAATTGACTTTTTATTTAATTCACTGATGTGCATAATTAATAGATTTTAAATTCTAATAAAAATCCCAGATCTAAAATCTACATTAAAATGTTTCAAATAATAACTATTTAAAATCTAAAAGAAACATTGAGATAAGATAATACCATTGTTATAATAACATTCCTAATATTTTATCAAATTAAAAAAATAAAAATAAAGATATTTATAACTCAATAATATACATATATTATTAAGACAATATGGTTTATATTTAACAGACAGAAAATTATCCCAATATGCTGCTAACTTATTTCAAGTCACATTATATGTATAATTAACAAATGGTTTAAAAGGGTGCATATGGTGTTATTGACCAAATTATATTGTGCTAACTATATTTTCTCTAGTAAGAATTTTTTTAAATGTATTATTATAATCCCTCAAAGTTATTTGTGAGGCCCTTAATAATAATAATGTTGCAATCTGTAGCATAATTCTTAAAATATATATATATTTTTTTTAACAAAAAATTAAATACCAATAATTGACAGCGTTATTCTGAAAGCTGACCGCATTGTCAAGTCATAGCCGTATAGTTTTAACAACATTATACCGCTGTGCCTGTAGAGCGGTTAGATTGTTTAATGACGCGGGGCAACGCAGTGTTGTGGAACAGATTGAGATAGGCTTTTAGACTTAAGAGGGAGTCAAGTTAAGACAACATGATGGATCACATCTGCCTGTTTGTGACCCCCACCTTCTACTGTACTCCTCAATCATCATTCACTGTCACAGCAGGGGAGGGCGCGGGGGGAAGGGCATCCTGTCCTGCCCACCCCCACCCACAACACCCCCGGGGTGAAAGCAAAGCTCCGGCCAACCCCCTCCGGGCTCAAGGGGCTGACAAAGCATTCTCTTTGACGTCTTCTCTAAAAGCCGCTTTGCCGGGCTCAGGACAGAATCACGCATGGGCTTAAGGAACCGGCTCTCTGGTTCAGCTGAGTTCAATTACACTAAAACGATCGTGTGTCATTCGCCGCATTCCTCGCATCGCGGGTCAATTTGGGGATCGATACAAATTGAGTTTTTTCTTCAAATCTGTTTAGTGATAAGTTAGGATGCAACGGTGTTGTGTTGGTTTGTCTATATGAAGCACTGTTAGGCCAAACATGCAAATACTGCAGTGTATTGTGATAGCATATAGGCCTAATGCATATAAAGTGCAGAAAGTCTCAATGTAGCCTATTGCATGACTCCTCTATAGGCTACGTCACATAGCATAGGCCTATTGTAATTTACCCGGTCGGTTACTTCAATTCCACCTGGCTCCTATATCGCAGTTAAAGGAATTTTAATCTCGGAATTGTCGATAAAGCTTCACACCCCCACACTGGGCCACTAAGGGCCTGGCGCCCGTGACAGACAGTAATGTCGCACGAAAAGCAAAGCCCCGGTGTCAATAGCTATAGACTTGTCATCTTGGGACATGTGTGAGAATAAATCATCTCGCATGGGACAAAGAAACCACAAAGCTACGAAGTTGTCGTAAAACGCCGTAGCTATAGGCTATAGTTGCATGGAATTTTACGGTCAAGAAGAAGAGTTATATTTTTGTTTGTTTGTTTTGTAACACAGGTCGAAATTAGAAAACAACAAAAACTAAATGTAAAATAGATAGAATTACATATATAGTAGGTGGCTACATCTCTAAACAATTGGGCCTGCTTGTTTGTCTGCATTATCCATTTTACCCATAGGCCTGACATATTTTAGACGACCCCAGCACCGGATTTTGTGACTAACCCTAATAGCTTCAGGGCGTTCCTCCAAGTTCAAAAGTTCACCTTTTACGATCTCACAGAGCCCGCTGACTGCCCACGTCCAAATAAAAACATGTCCACCCCAGTTCCCAGCACCCAACAACACCACGGAAAGCCATAGACAAACAAATAATGATACATTATTAACTAAAAGCATTTCACAAAGGCCTACACCTAAGGGCCTCTGATGCGTCTTTCAATTAGGCCTATAACACCACTTGCCCCCCCGAGGATAGCATATAGGCTACATTGATAATTAATTATAGCCTACATTTCTAAATAAATTATTACATTTACGGAAAAGAATCGCATGGTAGCATAACTACATCATATTATGCTGCAGGTAAATTAATGCAGAGAGAATTGTACAGCAATCAGGTGACAGACATTAGAATTTTGTTAAACAAAAGCTAAAATAACAAATAATCAACACAAGTTAAAACAGCAGAATGGTTCATCAAGTCGAACTGTTCTGTGTTGATGTTTGGGGGTACGTGCGTTATGTGATCCCGCAAAGCATAATGGCATAGCTTGGAACCTACCGTTCACGGGCTTGCTATTGTTTCGCTCCGGGTAGTCAAACCCATTCGCCCTCTTCTCTATCTCCATCTTCCCGCATGGGTTGCGCCTGATTTGGCCAAACGCTTCCAATCGCCTAGCTGACGCCTGTTGAGCCTTGGCAGCGCTGTGAGCGGTGATGGGAGAAATGCAATGCAGTTCTGTCCTTGCGGGTCTGTCTGTAGGATCACTCACTGGTTGGACCGCGGTCCCACGCTTCGCTGGCGTGTCAGGCTGGCTGCGGCGCACACCACACCCCCCTCAGCATCGACCGCAAAACACACGGATTACGTAACGGCGCACGCCTTCCGGCGAGCATTCTGGGTTGTGGGGTCCTGCAGCCATCACCGTTTGTAGGCGAAGAGGCCGAGAGGACCGAGAGCACGGCAGCTGTGTCTCCGCTCACTGTGTGCCACGCAAATAGACAACATATATACGACAGAAATAGGCAGGGTCTAAATATTATGACCATCGGCAGTGTTTTCTACCGTTCTTTACGTTACTGCAAAAAAATTGTGAATAAACAGCTTACATATCAGACTATAGCCACTGTAGGCTATGCTTATATTATAGGCCTATAAGTCAGATATGAGCCAATGCGTAATTATTGTATTGCCCTCAAGAACTCTTTCATGTAGGCAACTACGGAAATAGCCATGTTAGGTTATAATTTATTTAATTTGATTAAAATGTATGTTTGTTTAGTGTTACTGTTAGGACGTTAAATATCCCTAGTTATTTTTCTACATTATTATATTCCTAATAATATTTAAATTGTCATACTGCCCGCGCACTAAATGCAAATAGCAGGCTGATAAATAAGCTTAATTTCCAGGTAAACCGGTTTGTTATGAATATTCTTTTGAAATATTTTAAATTCAAATTAAATAAATGTTAATATTCATATTTTAGTATGATTGTTATTGTATTGTTACTATAAATATTATGACATTTTCTCAAATAAAGTCCTCGATGATTAATTTTAGGCCTTTCATTTGCAGACTATATAAACCAAAACGTAGGCATCTGAGTCAGTTTACTTAGCCTGTTAAATATCGTATACATTTACCAACCACATAGGCTGCACTTAAGTCAGTCTTTACGTTTATATTTTATTGAACAAGAACAATAATTTTACATTTATTTATTTACCGTTTTAAGAAAAATTTAATTCGGTGATGTGTGTATATTGCTTTTTTTCCAGTTTGGTATAATGAAGCATATGGCCTACTGTGTAACAACTTAATTATGTGGCTATATATTTTCTTAATAAAAATAAATTGGGCTATACTGTCTTTGCACCACACACGTTTAAAAAAAAAAGAATGTCAGAAAAATATTTGCCAGTACAGAAATTATTCTGCTTCAGTCTAAACACACACATAAGCACTTTTGTATTGAGGATAAGTCTGCTGACAATGAAGTATGGGCATGGCTGCCTGTTACCATTTTGAATCAAGGAGAATTTGATATTTGACACCCTATAGGCATACAACACAACATCCGACATGTGTAGCCTATTATTACCTGCATAATGCTCAATAACGATAGCCTATAAATAGCTCCTGTGATATGTAGTCTACACATCACATGTTTAGGCTACAGCCTATGAAGTCGTATTTAGTCAGTAAACAGCTAACTCCATTAGACCATACTTATATCTCACTATAACTCTATTAACATACAGAGTACAACTCTATACATGACTTTGCGTACAACAATAAACTATATCTAAAGGCAGATGGCGCCAATCTCAAAACAAACTAAGCCTTACGCAGTACCAAACATAACCACATGATGGCGGCAAAACACTTTAAGATCACGACGCTCAGTTGACCAGCTTGTTGCTAGGTTGCTTGCTGGCCTATTTTCTAGTGGGCAAATCGCACAGTGGGAACTTTACTAACAATTATATGATAAGTGTCCATTAACAGAAGATTAAATATGCTCAGTAGTATTATGAAATTATTTTAATAACAATTGAATATGAGTTTAATTATCGATTTAGACTTGTGTGTTGCAGCAGGTCGCATGGGGAGAAAGAAGAATGCTTGAGAAACCGCGATCCAAATGCCCCGCCCATCTCAAGGGGACAAGGAGAATGACAGATGAAGCGCACATTGCCCACACTGGAACACAAACGCGTCGTGTGTCTTGTGCGCGGATTGCAGTGCGGCACGCACACATTTAACGTTAACCGGCACAGACACGCATCGTTACGTCCAGTCTTATCAATGGAACATCACTTAATGTCATAGTTTATGGCTTGAGTCCAGTGTTGATTTTGGCTATTTTATGGTGGGAAAGATTTCTACAATTACAACCAAAAGAAAGAAATATGTGGAGGAATACATATCTGCTGGCTTGTCTTCTGGTGTTAAGTAAGAATGCCACGGCTCAGAGCAAGGTAAGAACCTTTATAATACTAATACCACAAAGTTAGGTAGTGGATTTAATTAGCTAAGCAAGACATTTGAACCTCCGTGGTTGAATAAAGTAAATTGTTATTTGGACGTTTACATGCGTTAAAGGCGCAATGATCAGACCAGAGCAGACCAGACATTCTCAGTTCTCATTTCTGAATTAATAATTTCTTACATGCATTGTAAGCTGCTAAAGTTTTACGCCTTTGTTTCAGATGCATATAGGCCTACGTGACGACAAACATTACAACTCACTATTAACATAGCCTAGTTGATTTATATTTGTATATCAACGTTTATGCTACATGTAGTTTTAACCATCCTGGATATAAAGGCTTCGTTAACCCTGACCACACAAAACAGCAGCTTCTGACCACGAGATAGGATGGATAACTATATCCCTAAGTTCAGAGTGGGTAAATCGACAATATGGTACTGTTGTGCGGTGCACTCTTCAGCATAGGCCTTCACGCAACAGATCACTGCGCGTTACAGTCACGGCCCTGCACTGTTACAGATGTCCGAAACACAACTGTCCACAGCGCCCTGTGCGGGAGTGGGTAGAGTAGCGCCAGTGGGTGTAAGAGCAGTGTGGCTCGCCCAGTTTAAAAAGAAAATGCAATTCTGGTTTCTGTCACAAATGTAGTCAAATAGGTCAGTGCGGGGTGCCTTAGTGCAGGTGCTGCTGCACAGTGGCAAAGGGGCGTGTCTAGACAGGGGCAGGAGGGTTGTGACATATTGGCAGCAGCCATGTATCTCTGGTGAGCAACCGCTATCTTTGGCATAAGGCACTTCTCCCATAGAGTTCAATTGAGGACTCTCTAAGCGGTCTGTCTCCTCTATATAATGTCTCTGGTACTTCTCCCATAGAGTTCTATTGAGGACT
>JAODUH010001887.1:0-12446 GCA_027564835.1 Typhlichthys subterraneus | reverse complement strand
AATCTGTAACATAAGAAATAAGTAGAGATGGGGGACTGACCAGATAAATAATTTATTTGTGATTTAATTAGGCTTATTATGTTACCTGTATAAATTAGGCTATTTATGTCAGTAACGTTTTTCTGAAATTTCTTAAATTCAGCACATTTTAACATTACTGTGATAATACCGTTAACCGTTATAATTGCGGTCACTATAATCGTGATATGAAATGTTCATACCGTTTCATCTCTACACACGTGAGTGCATTGGTTACACACCCTTTCAGGGATGGTGGAGCAGAGATTTGCTGCTCTGGGCCACTAACATATAATCAAGTAGTTTACTTTATTAAAGGTACTATGTACATATACAGACTCAAAGAAGCACAAGTGCATGCACGGCCAGTCCGGCTCTGAGAACAAAAGAATGGAGCAGCTCAGAATACAACACACAGTGTTGTAGTGTGATGTCATTCTTTGCTCGGGTCACTATTAGGGATGGGATGATGTATGATATTATCGTTTATAACGATAAAAATACTGTCGATAATCGTATCGTGGTGAATGTCCATTATCGTGATAATCATAATTATGAATATTTTCACAAGTGACTTGACAAAAGCTGTCTAGCTCACTTGTGCAGTCCAATTATATTGATAAATACTTAACTTATTTATTAGCCTGCATCTTTCCAGTCAATCACCACTATAGCCGAAGCCTCAGCTTGCCCATTGTGTGTCCCACATAAAAAATATGAATCAAATTAGTTGAAACACTGGTTTCAAAACTAAATGAATCACACAAAAAAGATAAGCATGTGTGTGTCATGATACAATAGAAATGTTTGTTTCTTAAGAAAATGTAAGAAAGTTATTCCAGTATGTTTTAGTGCCATTTTAAAAGAATTGTGATGATAATGTTTATCGCCGTTATTTTGGCCATAATAATAAAAGATAGATAATTGTGATATAAATGTTTTTGTCCCATGCCTAGTCACCATCACTCCATTATATCTTTTACATAGAAAAAAGTGGTTCATTGTTTTATTCATCGGTGGAAACGGCTTGCTTTTGTCGGCTGTATTAAAGGTATAGTCAGCTATTGGAAGTTAATCGGAAGCTAATACACTTTTTGTCAAATTCACCAAATGCATTTCACTAGATTACCGTTCTCTATTCCTTCTGAAAAAATAATCTGGTACTTCTACACAGCTCTGGCTCTGTAAATGGTAACAAACAAAATAGCGAACACCGTTCATAACAAAGTCACTTGACTTTGTAATGCATTTCAATATGCTGTTGAAGGAAATTGTTTTGATTTGTGCTTAAAGTTAGCAAGCAGAATGACTGACCCTGCCTTTAATGTTTCAAATATAAAATGACTTTTTTAAGTATTTAGACTGTTGCATTATGTATTTTTAGTAACTACTCCCTGGCCAATAAATACCTATTTTAGGTGTGAAACTAATTTATTATACTAATATAATAATTTCAGAACTTCTGCATGTCCTCCTCCTCTGCAGGAGCTGAATGATAACCAGTCAACCCCCAAGAAAGAGAAGCAGGAGTGGCTGTCCAAGCAGAAGGAGAACTTCCAGCACTTCCAGGCCGAAGAGGAGGCCAACCTGATGCGCAGGCAGAGGCAGTATCTAGACCTGGAGTGTCGCAGGTTCAAGAGGAGGATCCTGGTGGCGCGCCACAACATTGAACAGGACCTGGTGCGAGAGGTGAGGACTCCATCATTCTTTCTTTCTGCATGTGAACTGTCTAGAACATTCCGTGTAACTGATGCATACCATGTTTGTGTGGGTTCTCTTCTATGCTGTCTCACTGGTGCAAAAACTGTATTTGAATTTAAACAGATGTTTAGGTCAGGCCAGCGCATTGCATTTCACTCAGTGTAGTCCATATTGGGAAATATTATTTATAAAACAAACGGTGAAATCACTGTCCAACACGCCCTCCCACCAGGCACACGGTGAGCCTACACCTTGCATCTGAGCTGAGCCCCTCTTCTCCTCTGTGTGTGTGCAGGAGCTGAACAAGCGTCAGACCCAGAGGGACCTGGAGCACGCCATGCTGCTGCGGCACCACGAGGCCATGCAGGAGCTGGAGCTCCGTCAGCTCAACAGCATCCAGAGGGTGCGGGCAGAGCTGACGCGCCTGCAGCACCAGACGGAGCTCACCAACCAGCAGGAGTACAACAAGCGGAGGGAGCGCGAGCTACGCAGGAAGCACGTCATGGAGGTCCGGCAGCAGCCCAAGAGCCTCAAGGTGAGCCCAGTGTGTGGTCTTCTGAGACGTGTGCAGTGGTTGAGGTAGACCTTCTCGTTGTCCATCATTTTGACAGGCAGCGTTGGGAAAATTCCATCATCATTATTATTATTATTAGTATTATTAGTATTTTTATATATATATATATATATATATATATTTTTTTTTTTTACGATTATAAAGTAAGCCCAACTATTAATGGTCTCTTGGTTTCGCGCTCGGCTCCATTTTACACTTTAAAAAAGCAGCATCTGTTTAGCTAGGACAGAATCAAATTAATTTAAATCCATCATATGTAGTTTAGCCAACTCTTTTCAGCAAGATTCACAATATTATGCCACTACATTTGCTTTTTATTAAATAATATGACACTCAAATGCAATGTCAAAGAAAGTAATGGCTACTGTAATCATACTGCGGTAAACCTGAAATCTGTGGCGCATGCACAGACTAGAGTGGCCCGTGATCAATAGAGTAGGGCAGATGTGTAGTCTGACCTATTTACCAAATACCATATTATGTAGGCTACATGCTGCTGCACCAAACGTGCCAGCTATCAAAACACGTGGAAATGGAACATTTTGCTAGAACCACAGATCCACGGGCTTTGTATTGGAACGTTATGTTGTCTGTCAAGTCAAATATGAATCTTTAAGCAGAGAAAACGCTCATGTGTAGGCTTTGTTTACAAGGGCCGCCGGCCGCTTAAAATCATTATCAATGCACTGCAACAAGGAGCGGTGTCTGCGCCTTCCAGTTCTCAATATAGGATTCTATTGAATGCCCCGCCGTTAAAAACGAACACGCCTACGATCGGCGTCCCCTCTTTAGGACTGGTAGATTGCCCTCAGTGTAATCTGTCATGCTGACGGACAGCCTTCAGATTGGTCTATCATTTTTAAGAATGTTCAGTCAGTGACGGAAAATATTCGGTTAAGGCGACCTCTGGACACGTCTTCTCTATGGGGTCGCACTAGTACAGTAAATGCTGCATATCCAAGGGTTCCCACTGGTCATGGATAGGGATGTTCCTAACGACTAATGTCCCAGTCGTTTAAACTAAAATTTGAATTTAGACTAGTCGACTTGTCTAAAAGTAAGAAAACACTCAGAAAATGTATCACAGTCCATAAGGCTAAATATGTGCATGTTGGTCTCTCTCTACGGCACCTGCACTCTCATCAGCTGATATATCCGAGTGGGGATCACTACCAGTAGGCTTTCCCTCTCTCCTCATTTTCCTTATAGCCCATCGAAAGTTATTATTAAAATATGATCATCTTCGTGAAATGACAAAGCAGTGTGCCCAACTACTGATCGTTACTCACGAGCAGCGGGCCAAGTGCGTTACGTAAATCTCACTTTCGATTTTGCAAGACTATATTGTTCCGTAATAGGCCCTATTGCTTCATCATCAGTTGTCTGATTAAAAAAAGAAAAAAAAGAAGCATGCTTGTTATTACAATACATCCAAGAAGGAACAATTTATTAGCCAATAAGGAACAATATTTTCAGGCTAATCGTTGTCAGGTAAGCAAACACTGAACTCCATTGAAATTTCACACATTAGTTTGATTAGCTAGTAGCTACTGGTTACCTGCTGTTCACTCAGAGTCAAATTATGGGAGTGGGATTAGTGACAATCTGTTTATTTTCTCCGCTCTGAGCCATGTCTGTCCCTTCAGTTTCGCCACTCTGAAAGAGTTGATTTTTAAGGTGTTTATTCCAGATGTGATCAAACGTCTAGGAATTCAATAACCACCTTGGTTGATTCATGGAATATCGGGATTTTCTTTTTTGCAGCATTCATCTGAATATTGCTGGATGCGGTATCATTTTAAATTTGAATGTTTACATTCAAACTTAAACTTAACTGGCTTCCAGTTAGTTACAGAATAGACTTCAAAGTTGTGCTTTTACTTTATAAATCGAAGAATGGTTTAGGACCCGAATACATTTCTGATATGTTTGAAGAATACCAACCGAGCAGGGCTCTTAGATCCATGAACACAGGACAGTTAGTACAGCCTAGAGTCCAAACGAAACACGGAGAAGCTGCGTTTAGCACTTATGCTGTCCACATTTGGAATAAATGCCTATGACTGAGAATTTTTACTTAACCACACTGTTTAGCCTTATAACCCTATGTTTTCATCCTTATTATACTTGGCCACACTGTTTAGCCTTAAAACCTCCTGTGTTTTTTTCTTTGGGTATTTTTGGATGTTGTAATTTAAATTTAAATTTATTTTTCATTTTTAAAAATATTTATTTATTTATTTATTTATTTTTTAATACAGGTTAAAAACACTTCTCTTCTCACGTGCCTATGATTGACAATTTTTACTTAACCATATTGTTTAGCCTTATAACCTCTTTTGTTTTTATCCTTATTTTACTTAACCACACTTTTTATCCTATGTTTTATCCTTGAATGAATTGATGGTGATTGTCTATAGTTGCCTGTTAACATGTAACACATTTAAACTATGCCTATAGCTGCCAGTACACGCTGGTTGGTAAGAGCCGCTGTGGTTCAGACTAAAAAGCAATCATGTCCAAGTTGTCGAGACTGATTCTCATGTTGAAGTCAAACTGAAGCTCACGAGTCCAGGGTGGTCTCACGAGGCTAGTTTAATGAGGTTGCACCAGAACCAGTAATCAGGCACTGTAATTACAACTACTTGTTTCCAAGAAATGTATTGAGAATAAATTCAATGAATATTCCATGCCTCCACATATAAGTGCTTAATTAAAAATGTTCTGTCTGGAATAGTATTTTGATTTTAAAAAGTAGAAAAAAAGTATCCCTTCTAATATAATATGCTTTTGATAATGGCATCTTGCTGTATTAGAACAGTATGAACAGCGCCACAGAATTGACCAGTTATTCACCCAACTTGTTTGGACAAACCAACTGCTCTAGTGTGAGCAGAGCACCCGGGTCAATTTCCAAGAAGAGTGCTCTTAAAGCTAACTGAAGTGGTGATTTAAGGAGTTTAAATATTTAGAGAAGGATATTAAGGAGCCAGTGATACATTAAAATGCCATAAAACGTATATAATGCCTGATGGTTACAGTATGAGGGTCAACTTTGCAAATATTAGAAACAAATGTCTATTCTATATTTAAATCAATATATACTGTAGACTGTATCTTTCCGGTTCTTAACCTGATGCCACCAAATCCACCGTTTGACAGTGCAAAGAGCTGCAGATCAAGAAGCAGTTCCAGGACACGTGTAAGATCCAGACCCGGCAGTACAAGGCTCTGAGGAACCATCTCCTGGAGAGCACGCCCAAGTCCGACCACAAGGCCGTGCTGAAGCGCCTGAAGCAGGAACAGCACCGCAAGCTGGCCATCCTGGCAGAGCAGTACGACCACTCCATCAACGAGATGCTCTCCACGCAGGCGGTAAGGCTAACCTACCATTCATTTTATAGACGTGACGCGGTGGTTGGTGGACTAACTGGAGAATCATGTCTCAATCTACTAGAGCTGCTGCTCGCTCCTTACATTACCCTTCACTCCACAGACATGCTGTGACTGACGTTATGCAACTCAGAATGCATTGCAAATGTGAAATATTTATTTCTCTCCGCAAAAAACTGCAAATATAATTTGTTTGTGGAAGTTATTTAATGAGGAATTATCACACAGTGTTAAAGGCGGGGTACATTATTGTATCAAAATTAATCCGCTGTTTACACACCACACTATTCCAGCCTTGGCATTGTGTGTCCAGTGTGGGGCGTAGCTTTTGAGGGCGCACCCTTCGCCCTATAAGGACTTTGGCATTTGCCGGCAGTGTTGTTTTGATTGAGTTCAGATATGGCCACTGATCTTTCCCCGACATCTCAGGCTCTGCCTGGTTCCTAGAAGCTCCCCTGTACAGGTGATTTCTTAGTTTAGCTGGTCGCCACCGCTCACATGAATGAGTCAGTGAGAAGCAGCCCTCTCATTAGGGTTACTTAACCTTGTTCCCTGGAGAGTGATTAGATAACAGCAGAGTGATATGTGTGTGTGTGTGTGTGTGCGTGCACAGCTGCGTCTGGACGAGGCCCAGGAGGCCCAATGTCAGGTGCTGCGCATGCAGCTGCTCCAGGAGCTGGAGCTGCTCAACGCCTACCAGAGCAAGATCAAGATGCAGACGGACGCCCAGCACGAGCGTGAGAGGAAGCAGCTGGAGCAGAGGGTGTCGCTGAGGAGGGCCCTGCTGGAGCAGAAGGTTCTGTACCCTGCTCCCCCCACCACAACCCACACGGCCTGCACCCGTTTACATTACAATAATACTGCATTTGATTTGAGGTCTTGCGTTGCAAATATACAAAGACACATAATATAGAACACGACTGGAGCATAGCATACATTTTAGAAACGTAAGATACAAATAAAAAGTATGAAAAGTAAAGGGGACTGAGCAGAACATTCACGCAAGATGGGATTGTGGTTATATACGGGGGGAGGTATAGAATATATAGTTATATAAAGCCTGTGGGGTGAGGGAGACTGTCTTTCAAAGGTGGAGGGGGGGGTTTCTAGAGGTTATTTCAGGGTTCCCACATGTCCTAGGAAACGCTTGACCGACTTTCAAGTCACAGAAAATTACATTTTATTATTTATTTATTAACATTAAAAAATGTAAACATGATGTTGTGGCAGCACACCTGCTTTTCTACACACGTATAATTGGAATAATTAAAGCCAGAGGAACATATTGGTGTATGGACACCTGTCGGTTATACCAGAATGACAGAAAATGTTCTGGAAAATGATAAACAGTGGGATCCCTTGCAGAAACAGCATTGGTTGTGAGAATATAGCCTACATTTCCCATAAGCCCTGTTGCCTCATTGCAAAGAGCTGTGTGAGAGACGGTAGTGCCACGTTTGTGCTCGGCTGTTTATCGGTGGTGTAGTGTTGAGGCAACTCAACAATAACATGTCCTATGCTTGTAGATTGAGGAGGAGATGCAGTCCCTGCAGAACGAGCGCCTGGAGCGAATCCGTAGCCTGCTGGAGCGCCAGGCCCGTGAGACGGAGGCCTTCGACTCGGAGAGCATGCGCCTGGGCTTCAGCAACATGGTGCTGTCCAACATCTCCCCGGACGGCCTCAGCAACAGCTTTCCCGGGGCGCCTAGCAACTGGAGCCACCACCTTCAGCAGTCTGGGAGCCCTCAGTGGGGCAGCGGCAGCCCCGGGTCGGGGGCAGGTCACCAGGGGAGCCAGTACCACTGCCAGTCTGGTCAGGGAGGGTCACCCATGCAGCAAGGCTGGGGCGCAGGCGTGCAGGCAGGGGGCGGCCCCCAGCCCTGGAGCCTTGCGTCTGGGGGATCCCTGGGCGCACGTAGCGCCGTCGCTAACATGCACAACAGCCCCCAAGCACTGCGGCGGACCACCTCCGGGGGGCGCAGTGAGCAGGCCATGAGCAGGAGCACCAGTGTGACGTCTCAGATATCTAATGGCTCCCACCTGTCCTTCACATAGAGGGCATCCATTGTCAGCCCTGGCAGTGCTGTAGAGGGAGCCTGAGGACTTGGAGCCCAACCAAGTGAACCAAGTGTAGTCTGTGCCCTGCAACAGCAACTCTCCTCTGTACACGCGGATGCGTGGTGACGTTAATGTTGCTCAGGTTAAAAGGGGGTGCCGGAGGAACAGCCCCTTCTCAAAGCAGTTGATCAGATCACGTCTTTGTTTTTTTTATTTGCTTTTACGTAAACAAGTCCACAAATAGCCCCACTCCTTTCTTTTCACTTGTCCAGTCCAAATGATCCCTTTTTAACAAATATTATATTCTCGGTTTTCACTTTAAAAACTGAAATAAAGCCTTTTGACATGTGTCTTACTACATGGCTACAGAAACGCATTATCAGATTCACTGTTCATCGTTAATATTGCTCATTAGCAGTCCACCGGATCCCACTTATCTTAATGCCCAAACAGTCTGAAGTCCATCTGAAGACACTTTGCTGTCTGGATGCTAGCCTGCTGTAATGGTCTTGATAAGTTAGATGACGTTTTCTCTGTTAAGCTCCTTTCCATTAGCCAAAATGACTTTGCTAGTCCAGAGCCAAATAAATTAATCATTAGTGCTTAGAATAGTTCTGTTAGGAATCTGTGCCTTTTTAGAAATGTGATTTTGAACTACCTGTTTAAGGTATATTTTGTATTTCATCTGTACTTTAAGATGAATACAAATGCATATTTCTTTTTTTCTACACCAGCATTTTTTGTTGACAAGTCCCATTATGAAATTTGTTATTCACACTGTAAAGCCTGCAGTAATGTTGGCATGTTAAACTGCTTAATAGGACATAGATGTCTGAGAAATGGTAATTTTACTAGATCATGTAATTGGATATCTGATTTTGAGTGAGAAATGTGGGAGGGACTTTTTTTGGAACCGCTTTTAGGAGCTTGTGAATGCATAATTGTACACTTCAAGATTCAGTTGCCTTTTAAAAACACCCTGTATTCTGTTGATTTTATTAGTGCCTTTTTATAACTGCTGCCTTTTCAAAGCACTTTATACAGCTGAATATATGTTCAAATTGTTGTTTGATCATTTTTATCACCATTACATGCAGAGGATGATTATGTTGCTATCCAGCAAAGATGAGAAATACACCAGAAGACCTGTGTTTTATTTATGTAAGGGATTTAGACAATTGTAAATTTAACCAGAGATTTTATATTAAGAGGATTTAATTGTTTTGCTTTCCCAACGTTCATACTGTGACCAGAAACATCACTAGTGTTGATTCTGTTCTGTGCCTTTTTAAGCATGATTGTAAATTAATTGATCACAGAATGTGAGGATGTGGATCGATCATATCTCATCGTCATTATTACAGATGTTTCTTTAAAGGAATTGTCTAGACCATCACAGCAGGCTTAGTAATGTGTCTAAATGTCTCAACTCACAATAGCAACATGTCAAAACAATAGGGATAGTTTCAGCAAGGCTAATAACTTGTTAGGTGCTGAGTGATTGATATTATGTTGCGTTCTATTTGAAGTCTTGAGTCCGTATTTCCAAGATACCTAAATAATTGTCTTGCAAACACTACCATATACCATGGCTACCATATTCATACAGTTAGGTCTGTCAAAAGTATTTATTTACAAATGACTACTTTAAATTCTACTTAAGATTAATATTACACACATTTTTCAAGTTGAATAAGTCTAGGTCGCTGTTCAGTGTGTAGCCATGTTGCTGTGATGTGAGATTTATGTATTGTGGAAAACAGATTTTCCCAGTAGAATGAAACATAATATACGTAATGCATAGTAAAATCGGGAGTGAATCAAGCACATTTCATAAGGTAATTGCAGTACATTAAGCCTCTTTTTAAAAGGAAATGCAGCAAAGCACATACAGTAAATAGTTGAAAAATTCAATACCCCTTAAACTGTTAGCTAGAACAAATGTTTCTCTGAAGTGTTGCTATTATTTTGAGTGATGGCTGAAATAGAAATTATAAAAGCCAATGTTTTGTTCCGTACAATTTGCAGCTGTTATACATTAAACAGGTGTTGAAAGGTCATTATGCATAAATATTCAACCTAACAATCTCCACCCTGGAGTTATGTTAATATGTTGTATGATTTTTTAAATTGAGAAACATTTTATACCTAAACTTGCTTCACAAGGAAATTATTTATCTGAGATTTTCGGTCTAAAAACATATCTTCTGAAAGATATTGGTTTGTGTCTGTCTTTCAATTGCATGAATTTGCTGTAGTTTTTGAAAAGCCACCCGCATTTCACACTGGCTTTGCTGTTTCTCAAACAACGTATTTAACTTCTTATTCCACACTCATTTGGAGCCACTACAATTATAACCATTCAGATGCTTGATTGTTATGAATGTCGTGCCAAAGCAATTCATATCATACTGTGTGTAAACATCGTTGGAAAGGTTCTCTTCCTACAGAGATGGAATTGTGTGTGTACCCCTTCAGAAATATATATCTATTTGCTTTGTATGCCATTTATTTTTTGTTTTAACATCAACTGGAGGTGTTGATATTAAAACATTACAGTATATCTCGATCTTTTTGTAATTGAGTTAAAAAAATAAATAAATAGGCTTATTTATAATTTTTGGGGTATTTCCTCAGTCTAAAGCCAATGGCAATGGTTTGAATGTCAGGCCAAAACATACTTGCGTAATGCCAACCTTAGGTTTTATGCACACATGCTAATTTTTGTGTCTACTGTGTGAGGCTGGTTAATTGTATGCATAAAATATGGAATTTCTCTAAATCTGTTCATTCTGTCATATACATTTTAACATTGATGTCAGCTGTCGTCCTACTGACCAAAAGCATTTAGCAGTGCTGAATGGAAGATGGCAACTGTAAATGGTCAAACACTGTGCCATGCCAGAATTGCCAAGCCCAGACACCATGACTTTGCTTTCTTATAGCATTGTCATTGGGCTGATGACATGAAACATATTGTACTCAAAAACCTGTTGCTTCTGGTCAAGTGGCCATGGTGGCTTGAAAAAATGTTAGGCAAAGAATACCTTTCTTTAAAAAATGTCAGTGTTCTTCCTTGGCACAGCAGTACCAGTATGTAACCTGTATTAAAATGTATAGATGGTATGATATGTTATTGAATGTCTGAAAGATAACATTAAAATGCTACAAAGGAGATGAAAAATACAAAAAGAGGATTTAAATTGTGTACAAAAGATTCATTAAACAAGAATATACTAGGATCAAATGTACTATTTTGTTTGTATTATAATTATGATTACCATTATGTTGGAAGAGGGATATTGAACAGAATCAGCTGTAATAAAGTAATTTTAGTATACTGTGTTTTTTCTTTCTTTCTTTTTCATCCAATGAGAAATATTTCGTTTTTGCATTGTCTAAAATATTTGCAGTGTGCAATATTTCAGTTACTTTTAGTTTGGCTATAAAGTTTTTATTAGTGCACTATATAGCATACTGTATGTATATTTAAATATATGTATTTAATATTAATTATTTTTTTTAATGATTAAATCATGAATCATTAATTATATTACATTATTTAATATATTTTATGCTATGGGATACCAGGCATCTTAAGAGTTGAACTGGGCACTATACATATCAAATAATCCCTATGCACAATAATGTGAAATTATAGGTGATGAGGAGTATCAGAAAGATCTTTTAATGGAGGCATTATGCTTTTTTCAGGGACACAAGTTTGAAGGGAGTACGAAGTAGGTGTGTACAGTAGGGGGAGGTATGCACCTTAAAGTTGTTGAGTTGCAGTGAGCCGAGAAGAAGAGTGCTTTTGCACCGTCCTTCAAGCGGAACGCCTGTAACTGACAGAATGTAAACAAACAATTACAACAACCTGATCATAATACGGGTTGCCCTTAGAAGAAAGCAAAATACTGTAACTATAAGTATTAGCAAAGTACTATAATGCAATTAATTGTCATATATTTGAAACGAGTATCGTTAACTATTTGAGCTTGGCTATAACAATGTTGTTTGCTACCGTACGGTACACTACCCGTACCTGTAAGCAGGCTTTAGTAGGGCTACTGTAAACAGCATCGATGTTATGTTGACAGAGCAGGTTAGGTTCATTTAGGATTTTACTACTATAAAGTCTTATGTATATTTTAAAAAATCATGTCCTACCTATCCTGTTTTGTTGAGTCAATGTAATCTATGACATGAAAAGTGTGCATTAGTCTCTGGTAAACGTATGCAGAACAAAGGCCAAAACATGTAGTATTAACCTACTTCTCTATAGTTTGCACAGAACTCCGTCATGTTGTGTGAAGTCCTGCTCTCATCACTATGGTTCTTATTTGTTATCTTCTGGGTAGAAACGATAAGTGTTTGGCTTTTTGTGTGCATATTCTACCAGGAAAGGGCATTCTACCACTGGGGAGATGGGTAAGTGATAAGGGCATACATGTTATTGATATGCTGGTGTGTTGACTCTAGCTAGAAGGGAAGCATCCACGATATCTAACCCTATCTTCTCCTTAATACTAATTGTACTAATTGTAATTTGCTACAGATAATTACTTTATCTTCCCCTTAATACTAATTTTAAGTTGCTACAGATAATTATTGAATTGCAAATACATTGGGGAATGAGTCCTTACCCCAAGTGAAGGAGTTTAAGTACCTCGGGGTCTTGTTCGCGAGTGAGGGGACTATGG
>JAODUH010001886.1:0-12447 GCA_027564835.1 Typhlichthys subterraneus | reverse complement strand
CTTCTGTGGACGCTACCGCACTACTTGATCAATTAGTAGCTTCGCTACTGAAAAGCTATTTGATTCAGAAAACAGCGGCGCTACCGCCAAGCTACTCAGAAATGTAGTTTAACTAGTAGTGTCGCTATTGTAGCGAGGTTACTGCCCAACACTGCATATTAGTCACATTCAACATAAATAACTATCCTTAACCTAACTGTTGTTTACAGTAGTTGATATGATGGACACTCCTCCGCAACAACTCGGATGAAATGTATTGTTCTTCTATGAGAAATACAATTAGATATAACCTGTTAAAGAGTAGTCCTCTGTTACAGCTCATAATCAAGGGAACATGTGTCTTTAGGCATGATACACTGCTAAATGTTTTTACTCAAGTGAATTGCCTTAAATAGCTTGTTACAAGTGTTTATGGCCTTAAATAGGTTGTTACAAGTGTTTGGTTGAGCCAGTTGAAGGCACGGTGCATGTTAACCTGACATGACAGATGGATTGCTAGTCACAAGTCCATCTGGGGAGCCGTCCATTAAAGCTGTTTGTGAAGGCTAGGCACTTTCAAAAACGACTTGGCAGTTGATCTGGTTGTTTTTGCTGTCGGCACACCTAAACCACGCCACACAACCACACCCGGCCATCTATCATTTCGACGTTGATTAGAAAGTTCAGTTGCTATTCCTACACATTCACAATGATTTCTAGGCTTTCAAGACTTTAGAAGAGTTAATTTGAAGCCTGATCAAGGGTAGGGTTAGACCTACTTGATCAGCATTGTACCAACCCCGCCATTTTGAGCCAGGACGATTCTAGGCAGGGGTACCATTTCATGGCAAGGGGCAAGATCTGACATGTGGTCTCTCTGGATATTATAGCAACAAGTGTAAGACAAACCCACAGATGTCCTCTAGATGTTTAGAAGCTGAGTTACCTTCATGACCTTGCAGTGAGTAAGCACTACACCAGCTTCCTGAGGTATTCCCCACATTCATCTGCTACGAATACTTGACACCCGTAGCATTAATATGCTGCTATGCCTCATAAAATCTCAACATGGTTAGTGTTTTATGCCAACTCCACTCCCTCTGCACTGACTTAACGCCTCATATATTCAGTTAATTCACATTTCATGCAAAAAACGTTTGCATTCCTCCATTCATTACAGTAGGCACATCTTATAATTATAACTCAGGAAACAATTGCGTGTCTTTCAGTCAGCACCCGTCAATCTAGCCACCCTTAATGGAATATTTTGCTCAATGATCACTTCGAGGTTTCCATAAAGGCAGAAGAAGTGGATTTCCGAGGTGTCAGATGTTCTTGCACAACAATAAACGCCGGGTGGATGGAGGGAGGGAGGCATTGTGTTTGACAATGTGCCATTAAGTCATCCACCAAGCCAAGCCACTCTTGCTGACACTGGGTGACTAATGTCTGTTCTTTCTCTACACATAACCCTCCAGTAATGATATGGAATTAACAAGTGCTTGTTTCTACTCATGAGAGCCACAAACGGCTCAATAGCACCTTTTGCCATGCAGACATAAACGTATGTGTGCAAGCTGAAATACATCCTATTGCAGGTGCAGACCATCTACTTCTTGCCCCTCGGCGCTGTAAGCTGAAGATCATTTCATCTCAGTTTTATTGATTCCATGCTGACTGCAATAATGTTTTTGTTGCATTCGAATGGAAGCTATCTCTGTCCCTGGACACAGGGACTAATTAAAGCATAAAGAACTACATGTTTTGCTGTAATGTGGCTTAATGCAGGCATAACAGCGATCGCGTGGAATCCTCTAGACAAAGAAAGATGGCTTGTTGGTTTGCACATGCTCAGTATTGTGGAGGTTAAAGGTGAATTTGACCAAAAGTGTATTATCCTACAATTAGCTTGCTATAAAGCTGACTACACCTTTTTAATATGTAATAATACCGATACTGTATATCATTTTTACATTTTTGGCATCAAGAGCTGGTGAGATATATAGAAGATGAAGATGGAAGATAAGCATGTTGTGTTAGTGACTGATAGTCCAATGAAACCCCATTACGCAAGCTGACGAGCTTATAAATATGATTCCTTACAGATAAAGTGTATATACGGTTTCCTTTGTTATTGGTGTATTTCACTGAATGTCAGTCATGCTTCATGATGTACGTGGCCATATCTACATATTCACAACTGTCTTCATCACTCCCCACTACTCCCCACGCTCACCTTCTTTCCCCCCGGCGACCTTCCCCTTCTGGGCTTTGGTGGGAGGCTAATTTCCCCATTCCTACAAATCCCTGTGAAGCAACTGCCAGAGCCTTTGCTGGGTGGCGTTTGGGAGAGGCGGACCAGACAGTACGGTGCGAGCCTTGCTGAAAGCCTGTTATTAATGGAAAGGTCGACACAGGGCGGGTGGTTAGATAGTTGCGAGGAGATACTGTCAGTTCTCTCCCCCCCTCGCTTTGTGAGGCCGAGGAAGCTAAAGAATAAAGCGCCATTCTCCTGGTAGTGTTACAGTAGAATCTGCTTTGAGATGCCTGCTAATGCAATGCCTTTGTGCTGCTTTTGAAGGAACGGAATAACCAGAAATGATGCTCTACGACGATTTGATTTAGCAAACAGCTTGAGTTTCATTTTCACACACACACGCAACACTGAACACCATTATTTGTTTAAAAAAGAATGTGTTTGAAGACACGCGGTTAATAGTGAACCAATCACCGTTCCCTTTGGAAACACTGCAGACAGCTTGTGAATACGGGCACATGGTTTGATGCCTCAGAGCAGGCACTCTATACTCCCGTAAAATCATAAATATCACACCTGATCAAGTTTGATTAATTGAGGAAGCCATAATCCTGATTAATAGTGAATAATATGCGATTAATTGCGCAGCCTTACAGTGCAAAACCTTAGGAGTGACACACGCATCTTTACTGCACATTACCTGGCTAAATTCCCATCTGCTTGTAGATGTCTACACTTTAAGTGACACTACGGCAACACCCTCCTTGACCTGATGCCTTTATGTGCTGGCATCAATGTGGAGGACCTCAGCAACAAAGTTAGTAGTCTAATAAATGTGTATCTCGTACAATTTTGCTCACAGTATCCCCCACCCCCCCTTCCCCCACTCACACACACATCCACGGTTTTCATTTTTGTTTTGCCAGTGACTTACTCTGCAGGGCTTCTTGCTTTGATCTATCCCGTTTAGCTAACAGGATGTGGAAAGGCGTGACACGCACGGTGACAGCGCCGATGCGTCTGTTGAGTGTTGAGTGGAGGCGCGTTGCCGGAACCAATTAATGATGGACAAGTTTGTTCGGAATCCACACTTTTCTTAGACCAAAATGCATTCAGGAGGAGCGTTTTCTGTCAGAATGTTTTTGGAATTCCCTTTCTAAGATCTGAGAAACGAGGTGGATTATACAAATAGGCTGCCTTGCTATAAATCACACTCAACTGCCCTTTTTTCTGGTAAATGAATAAATGAATATGAATGTGTTCCTGCTATGTTGGGTACATTAATCCTGTTAGAAACAGATTACATCTCTCTGGCTGCATACATTGGTCATTGTATTATAATTTGCATCGTGCACTTTGAAATAAGTAACTGTTCCAATAACAAATAATTGTGTCAAACTTAACATTGGATAGGTAGGCTATAGAGCGTCAGTTTGAGGTGACACTGGATGTGTGTGTTTACTGAAGTGTCTTCCAACCCAAAGCACTCTGCCTCTAATACATACTTGTCTTCTGAAGTGTTGCAGGGTAAAGATGATTAGCCTGTAGCTCTCGCATTCTCCCTTAAATCAAGCACTTCAGTCAAGGAGGTGTTTAGAGCAGGGTAACAAACTGATTTCCACAAATCTGGCTTTAGGACATCGCCGGGGAACGGACGCAATCAGGTTGCTAGTGACTTTGTCCTCAACTGCCATCCAGGGGGAAAACCCTATATTACAGCGCAACCCCACCGTTCTTTCAAAATGACCTAAACGGAGAAGCTGACACAGAATCTGGCCAGGCACACAAGAACATTGGATTTTGGATGGAACTTTCTTCTACATTAAATGACTCCTTACAAAATAAAGCTAACAAAATGATTTTGACTCTTTCATTTTTAGTTAACATGGTAGCATGGCAATATTCCACTAGTAGCATTCAAAACTGAATGGAATTAAGACAACCAGTAAATCACATCATCTCCTATTTTAATCACCATTAGCTAAGGCTATATTAATTTATATTATACCTTCTATTCACAATGGGTACTTTAAGTAAGTTTATGTATTCTCATTGAAAATGTTGCTTTATTAGGTTAATCTAAATGGCATGTGCAGTAACATTACCCGTATACAATTTGGAGTAATCTGCTTAATAATGCTAAACGTTAGATGGACACCACATAGATATAGATTTAGCTCCTAAACAACAGGACACCCGTCTCAATATGTTCTCGGCACCTATTATTGAAAGCCGTGTTATAAGATGACCTCTGGTTCTCTCTGGGATGTGAAACCCAACCCAGCCGACTGTAATTTGGCGGTGTGGCGGGCTGGCTTGTTGGCATTAGCAGGTTCAATCTGGCTTCCAATTACAGTCTCGCAGCCCATAGGGCAGACACTTGCTCCATCGCCTTAGAACATGTATTTATGCCGTTATTAGATTAGTCTTTTTACTTAAAGAGGAAATCACAGATTATTGCTGCGGACAATACAGAAGCAATGATGCTTTGGTTTCAACATGAGAATGTTCCCAACCCAGCCCAAACCCCAGATAGCACAAATGTTGTATTTTTGTTATGATACATTTAGTATTTTATTATTAATTTATTGGTATTTATTGGTATTGGTATCTATATTTGTATATAGTTCCCAGGATTATGTTTTTTTTTGTTTTATTTCAAATTAACAGATTGTCAAGTGTGTTCATTGTAGAAGATATTTGATCGTCTTAATGAATGATTGATTGGAAAATAAAGATGGGCCAATAGTAGCTTGCTTTTCACACAAGAGAGGATTCATGATGTTGTCGATGCTCTTTAGTGACCATTCATCTGGCAGGGAGAAATGGCCCCATCACGCCACGCTGTTGTACCACGTATAGGGGGCCTTGACACACGTCAGCTGTTGTTTTACACACTTTGTGTAGCCATAATTAAAGTTAATACACCTGGAACTTAATGTCAGTGCATGTGGGCGTTAAAGGAAAGCTTAATGCTTTAAATAATGTGTAGGTAGAGGCACATTGCCAATAACAGAAACATTACTTGTTATCCTAAGTAGATCCCTCTACTAAGAAGAATCCTCTTCTGTAGTCCTGAACGTTTGTCCATTTAAAGCCTACATGGAGCTGTTATGTACATTTGAGTCAATATAAAACCTAAACAAATGAACAATAATCTATAAAATGCCCCTGAAGAAATATAAACTCTTACAGTGTCTACCAGAGGGAATAGAACATTTAAATCTGGTGCCAGTTAAATGGATGTTTGCAGGCCTAATGTCAGATAACATCAATGCACTTGCCAGGAGACAAATTCATTTTAAACGGCCAAGTCAATGTGCTGCCTAAACAAAGGGGAATTACAATAGAAGCCAGGCACTGGGTAATATGTCAGAAGTGCTGCGATGACCTCATATGCCTGGGACGCAGGCAGCTCTGTCCAGGTGGGATGCAGTGCTTCCTTTGTCGGGCGATGTGACCCATACATCGGGAATCAACGCTGGGCTGTATCCGTCGACTGTGTCTTTGTTTACTGCCTGTAGTTTTCTGCAGATTTTCACAGCTAGTTTTCGCTGGTCTGAGTGCTTACATTTCCAGCGTTTTCTACTTCCTTTCTGCACGTACATTTGAGAAGGTACACATGCTTGATCCACAGGAACCCTGTCCTGCTTCTCCTTTACTGCTCACTGGTAGAACTGGCATCTCAGACATCACACACAGGGAGTGTGATGTCATTCTCTGCTCAGGACACCATATTACTCCACTATATCTTTACAGAAAACAGCTGTTTATTGGTTACACAGTAGTACATTATAAGAACCCCCACATTGAGAATGATGCCATAGCTAATTTTACAACAGAGCTTTTCCAGAACTTGCTGGACATTTTAACAGCACGAAGCGGGAGAATCCCGGGGTCTTCCAGAGGTTGAGACGACACAAACTGCCTCGCTGCTATCATGATATGTGAGGGAGATAAGCCTGGCACTGGCGGAGGAGATGGAGAGATCGCAGCAGCTCTTCCCCCGCCAGACAAGTGTCGACCTTTCAGTAATGGCTGCTGCGCAATCAGCACAAAATAAATGTCCTGCCCCAGCAGTACAGGGGGTCTTGAGTCGTGACTATAACTCGCCGCTTTGGAAGAATCAAAGCTTTCGGAAGATGGATTCATTGTTCACTGTTGCCCTTTAGCCTTGATTATAGTTTAGGCAATTACTTATTTAAAAAATAAATTCAAGCTAAATTTTGCATCCATTAACCTTTTTAGGATTTATTAAAAAATGTGATATGCTCCACAAGTAGAGCACCCCTCCATATACGTATACTTAACTTCCTTATCACAGCTATAAACGTAACATTTGCCTTAGGCTTCACGTTTATTTTCCACCTTGTAACAACAGTTACTTGACCTGTAAAACATGTTGTATAAATGGATGCAAGGACACGCTGTGGTGCATGATGGCCTTTTGACAGACACCAACGAGAATAGCTAGTTTTAGTTTTAAAGAACGCAGCTAGTGCCTTTGTGCGCCTCCCCTGTGTTTCCTGAACCAGGAAAATAAAAAGGAGGTAAAGACGGTTCAAGAATTTAGCTGCCTCAAACAACAGAAATAAAACTGCTGTTCTTGTATGTCTGTCTTTTTGTCTTGTGTGCATGACAAGTCAGAACACCAGTGCCCACACTGCGACAGTGACATATCTTCACATCACACATCTCCATGTGATGTTGTGACGTGAACTGCCACTGAACCACCACTTGGTTAGTGAATCTGGCCCGTCGTGTTGCAACGTGTAGCGTGGTCAGACGACATCTTCTCCCCGGGCTTCAGCGCTGCATCCGTCAAACCGCTGTCAAGCATGTGGAAGGATGTGATGGAGCTGAGCAGGGAGGAAGTGTTGGGCACTAACAGAAAACGTCAGGGCCTAACAGGAAGAGGAAGTGTTGAGGCCTAACAGGAAGAGGAAGTGTTTGGGAACGTAAACAGAATGTAAACAGCTCCGCTATTGTCAATATCAATAGTTCGTTGTGATTGGCTAAACCCATTTTATCGCCAGGCGAAAGTTAAAAAAATTGACCGTGAAGCAAAAATGTCGCATTTTCACATTGCAAACATTCATGATGTATGTGTATGGTGTCATTTACTATATTGCATTAACCATAATAATAATGAACCGTCACTTTTTCGCACTGCTTTTCCGCGTCGTGCTTGATGTAAAAGGGCCTTAAGTTTCACACAACATGCAACTAGTTGTGGAAGGTTTCACCGTGCAAAGCCAGCCTTGACAAAAGGCAAATACAAAGATATAAAACATTTGGCTGAGACATGTATATACTATAGTAATACACATTTGAACAAAGCAGGAATATACATTCTAGAAACAAGTATTTTAAATATTTGGGAAATTATAAAAAATAAATAAATAATATAATAACTGTATTGTTATATTAAATAGAATACATGCTTGTTGGGAGGGCAGAGGAGTCAAGTGACAGTGGAACAAAGGGTTAAATGTCATAGGCAACCTTGAAGAGAGTTTATCAAACAAGGTGACTGTTGTACGTACCATTGATGTACTATATAAATTACATCTAACGTTGACACAATGGATGTAGACTCAAAGTCCTTCATCAATGATTTATTGTTCTATTTAATCAAGTGTCCCTTACAGTGAGTACAGTTACTGTAAGGCAGGTAGCGGTTGGACATTGTGCTCGACAGCAAACGACTAGATTGGGTGTATATATTTATATATTTATTTATTTTATTACTATTATTATTATTATTATTATGTGGACAAATCACTTCTGTGTGCCAAGACTGTTAATTTGTACTGTTGCTATGTGGCGTCGATGTGCAATGCTGTAATGTGATTTGTCCACCCATGCGTGGTAGTAATGGGCCCGTCAAAGAGGCAGGACAACGTTTGTCAGACGCCGTGCCATGTTTGCTGACTCAGCCTTTATTCCTCCAGCCAGGCTGCAGGTGGAGGGGGGCAGGGTACGGGGGGGAAGGGGGGTCCTGTTCTCTGGAGGCCACCATGTGCATTTGTCTCCAGCTGCCACCATCTCTCGCCGTTGAGCAGCCCCGAGACAGACACCTCAGTGACGGGTGGGCCGGAGGGATGGGGTGGGGGGTAGAGAGAGGGGCCTTGGTCCCACTCCTCTCCTCTCTGTGTCGGCCGCCGCACTTATTTCTCTAACAGTTGACCTTGTGGAAATTGCCGGCGGTTCCCCGGTGGCCCCCCGGTGGCCCCCCGGTGGCCTGTGTCACCGCTGGGCCTGTGTCACCGCTGGGCCTGTGTCCCATCCGCTGGTACGCTGGCTGTTGACGGACGCTGCATTAGGTCCTGCAGACAGTCTCTAGCGATGCCAGGGGTATCTGAGTGCTTTCCAAGAGCCCCCCCGCCATGCAGGAAACAAGCAAACAGAACTCAGGCGGTGAATGAGCAGCAACGGTGGTTTCGCCGCTGATCATTGAAGCTTTTTACAAGCACCTTTTAAATAAGTGTTGAAGCCACTGATTCCAAAGAGGCTGTCAGAGCTGTGCTTTAGGCCTGGTGTTTACAGGGAGTAGGGCTAAAGCTGGCGTTTTTCAAAGCTTTTCCCAAGGCTTATCTACAAGCGGGACGTTTTGACACGTGAAACCCTCAGGGCGATTTATCGACGGCATGAATAGATGTCATAGCATGTCATTACAGGTGGGTGAAACTCACAAAAGCCAGATTGCGATCAATTCATTTATGAATAGGAGCGAAGTAAGCCTTGAGAATGGTGGGGAAAAAGGCGGTTTGAAGACAGGATGCTGCAGAGATACGAATTTATGACAATAGCAGTCTCTCCAAATACCCCACATTGTCAAGAAAGGTAGCACATTTCGTTGCATCATGGCAGCGATGTAGAGAAAGTCAAATTGCTTTCTGAAGGGAAACACTGGGCTTCACACAATGAACTTTGGGTAAATGTTGTTGAGCCACTGAGCGTTAAAATATACCCTTGTGGGCCGATTCAGTGAAACATCTGTCATTGCTAAACTCAGAGTAAATGGCAGGTATTTCTTGTTTTGTCACACTGCCTGTATGTTTGAGTAGGTGCATTAATCTATACCCTGTGCTATAAGAGCTCTCAGTAGGTCTAGGAGAGTAGGAGCTCTCCTTAGACCTGGCATATTTCGGAGCAAATTTCCAAAACACACTCAGTCCATGTTTGGTCAATTTTGAATTATGGGTGCCATTTTATTCCTTTTAAGAACTTCATAATCATGCATATGAACACAGTGCTAAAACTCTGTTTCACTGTTGCGCATGACCAATTGCCAGCCTATGATAGACATTGAACAGAGGGCTCGAAAGCTAAAACATGATTTTCTCTAAATGGGCTGATTGGCCATATTGCCCGTCTTTGATTCGAGAACACGTGAGAAGGTCATAGACGTGGACACATAGAGACGTAATTATGCTCTGAGCGCAGTGGGTTTTCATTTTCTTAACCTGGATGTGCTATTGTACCATTTTAGAACTGCCTTACCCGGTAGCATACATATTGCTTGATGGAGTGTCATGAATGTCATGAATGTCTGGGTGCCAGGTTATCTACCAAAGGTAATTGCTAAATCCTTCAGCTGCCGCAATCAGAAGAAGGTGGCAGAGGAGAGATGTCTGTATACGGCACAGAGTCCAAATGGCAGTCGCCTGTTTTTTCTAAAAGTAATTTGGTCTCCTTCTTCTGTGTATCGACAGCAGCTGATACACACACGGGACCCAACGCTGCTATCGCACGAATGTTGAGAGCCACCGTGGTGCGCACGACATCTATGAGTGAGTCATCGGCGGAGATGATTGCTAAGCAGGGTCCCTGCGGTGTCCCCCCCCCCCCACCCACAGTGGGCAAACGTTACCACAAGCCTGCGCGTATTAAGGCAGCGTTCATCTGTGAGAATGGCTTGTCTCCAGAGCCTTTCCAACAAAACGAGTAAGATTAGAATTGCGATGGGTCATTAGTAAAGTAACAGCAGAGTAAAGCAAGAAATGACGCGTATAATAAACACCATTTATGATCTGAGAATCAATGGCAAGATAACAGGGCCTCATGCAAAGGACATCCGTGTTACATTTCTTAACAGTATCGCAATATATCGACTCGTGGCCCCTGTATCGTGATATGTATCATATCAGGTTCTTGCCAATACACTGCCCTAGTGAATATGGTCTGGCCACGCTCCACTGAGAAGTGTTAACAGTCATTGCCTCCTACTGAGCATAAACTCTTAGCTAATTTTGAAACAAGCATTTAACCAATCGACGTTGCTACAACTGTTCTGATCTCATCTAGCTCCACCACCATTTCCAAACACGCTTGACTTCAACTTCATCTCACTAACCCACGCTGATTGGTCCACCATCCAGGGTGGCTGTGAGAAGATAATGCGATATAATCTCAGTGAAACAAATTGAGCTGAGAGCAATAGTTAGACATTCATGACATATAGTCTGCTCAGGCTGTTGTAGCGTAGCTCAGGACTCATGAGAAGATGATGTATTGATCTCTGGCAGCCACAGGTGCATGCTTGCTTTATAATAGAACAGGTTTTTATCCAGACTCGGTGGGAGAAGAACAGATTACATTCTCAGGGAGTCACGATGTTCCCCTTTCCACGCCTGACACATCGTTCACGGCCAATCGGATTCGCTCCTGGGGCAGCGTGCGGATGGGCGCTCTGTGTGTGAAGCCTTGGGCTTCCTGGAGAGATAAATGAACATTCTCCTGACCTCTGACCCCTGCTTTCACTCTGCTGCCTGCTCTGTGTGACAGGATATCTGCGTGTGTGTGTGTATGTGTGGGGGGAAGGAGCCCTTCACCTAGGGCGCACGCCTCGAGCACAACATACTCCACACGACTTGGAATTTGTGTCGTAGCGATATTCCCCAAAACGAAAGGTGGCACCATATACAAAAATTAGTAGGAAGTGAACTCCCGTCTTCTCTGTAGGCTATAGACTACAGGAACAGCAATATCCTTACATAACAGGGTAAGTCATCCTACATTATTTTATTTTAAGATAATGTTTAGTTTTTACTTCCTATAGTTTTCATTATCTTGGTTTGCTTTAGACATTTGTTTAGCACCAGGATTTGTCTCACATCGATCTGGATCTCATAATCGCACAACACGAAACTTTACTGTACAATACAGTAAAGTTAGTTTTCATCTTGGATCATCAGATACCATCACTTTGATGTCCTGTTCTTGTGTTTATGTTATTAACTCCTCTTGCTTTTTTGGCTTCAGAAAATAGACACCTCCCATTAAGGCTTGTAAAACCATATGTAGTCTAAAACGTGCACCATTTCGGCAATTCCCCTAAAAGCTTGACAATGCCCCTGTGCATAACATAGGTTTGTACATTGACCGTTCTTGGAAGAGGAATATTCCAGAGCGGTTTGCTTCTTATTTTAATAGGGAGATATATAATGGCGTGTGTTGTTGACCAGTGATCATGTTGGCATGTTGACCAGTGTAGTAGTCTAGTCTATGTCATATCCATGTGCAGCGACGTCAAGACAATTGCGCTGCAGCCATAAATGACATAAATCTTACTCTCAAATACTTCAATACATGCGATGGTGCTATTTATTATAAATTTTGGTGGCGACCTTGTAAGGTGTTTCTCCTTCACGCGGAGGAGCGGGGTTCAAGTCCCATTAAGTGTAATATTTGGTTTTAATAACTAAAAGCATAGTTGTTCAGAAATTTTAGACATTTTCCTTCACACTATCAATTTCTTTTTATATTTTCGATTTATAATAACAAATTCAACTTCCATGATAATTATTGTACCATGCATCCAATTATCAGTTACAAGTATGCCTTTATAATGCTACTGGCTATATAGGTCTATTTTTCTCTGCATTTGTACATAGACATTGAGCGGAGTAGTGAGCTGGGGGCCGCGTGTGAAGCAGCTCATGTTGTATAAATCCACTGCAAACCATTTTGAATGAACGAGGCAATTGAATGAATCACTGAAAAAAGGACTCGTGAGTCACCAGAAGGATTAGTTCAAAATGAACTAATCCTTCTGCACCCTCGGGACCAATGCCCCTGGGGTCCAGCACCCCCGGGGACCAGCACCCCGGGGACCAGCGTCCCTGGGGACCAGCGTCCCTGGGGACCAGCACCCCGGGGGACCAGCGTCCCTGGGGACCAGCGTCCCTGGGGACCCGCACCCCCGG
>JAODUH010001885.1:0-12448 GCA_027564835.1 Typhlichthys subterraneus | reverse complement strand
GCGCTTGTGAATGGTAAAAACACGTGTGGATTATACTTTTGCGCTTGAATAATATTGATAGAAATCTACCCCCATAGTTAACCAATCATACGCCAAGTTGTAACAGCTTATCAATGTCCTATTGGTGGATGTCACACACGTCAGTTTACAGTCGATTCAACCAATGAGAATCTAGCAGCTTTGTGTTCCAGGAAGACCGTACCGGTGCTTGCCGGGTGAGAACCATGGATGTGTTATAGGTGACAGCTGAGATCACCTCATCTGGCATAAAAGCATTGACTACTTGGTATGTACATACTTACAGGACAACTGCATGTCTCGCTAGCAAACCAAGGTTATAGATAAACCGCGTTAGCATGCTCGTCGAGCTTTGATGATGTGACCCTGCTTCATACGGATAGTTACTTACACACTCCTAATGCGTCTTTCTACCGTTATTATAATAGGTATTTGCTTTCTACGGGTATTTGTGATGTTACGAATCACACAACATGAATAATCCATATTCATATTATAAGACAGCTTGTTTTTCTATGTTTTTTTTAGATGGATGAACATAACAATTACCTTTGCACCCTGCTGATAACTATCAGTTTGGCAATAATAATTACACAATGGTAGTTACACAACATGTTCGGCTGCCTGCAGAAACTTTGAAGAAATTCTGACCCTGGAGTGTAAATCAGAACTAATATCTTTAGTTATCGAGAAGTAGTTGCATGGTTCACCGATTTCTTTCTATGATGATCTAAGATACACTATCTACATTGACCTCCATATCTTACAGTAATATGTTAGACTGTGACATATTGAAACTAATACGTAATTCAATCTAAATATTTTTCTCCATTGCTGATACACATTTGATCAGTTCATACTTTGTGACCGAAATTAATTAATTAATTACATTTTAAATGGTTTTTGGTCACACAGAGACAATCGCTTGCTCAGTGTGTGTCTGTTTTGTCTCTTCTGTAAAGCTGAGGACATGGAAACCATGGTGACCAAGGCCAGACATGGACCATGTACTGACTTCACATACTGTAGTGGTGCCATCACGGAGGTTCTCAAGTTTGGCCCCTGTCGCTTGAACCCTGGACACAAGGTGCTCCTCCTAATCATCCCTGGTGAGTTGAACCCTGGACACAAGGTGCTCCTCCTCATCATCCCTGGGGAGTTGAACCCTGAACACAAGGTGCTCCTCCTCCTCATCCCTGGTGAGTTGAACCCTGAACACAAGGTGCTCCTCCTCCTCATCCCTGGAGAGTTGAACCCTGGACACAAGGTGCGCCTCCTCAGCATCCCTTGTGAGTTGCGGAATGCATCGGTTAGCTGCACAGGTCCCTGTGGGAGATGTTGACCAGCAGCACCATGTGTACTGAGCAGCATGCTGCCAGTACCAAGTCAGAGTGCTCTGTCTTAGAAGCACTCTGACTTGGCAACATGCTGGGCACATGTTGAACTGAATGAAAACATGCGTAATGTGCTATTTTGATTACACTCAGGTGCTGCACATCCTAAATGAAGCCATTAGTTGAATCATGTGTTCTGTTCTCCATGCAGGCAACCCTGGTGTGGTGGGCTTCTACAACACCTTCATGAGGACTCTTTACAGAAGCTTTGGCCACCAACACCCTGTGTGGGCTGTCAGTCATGCTGGACATTGCAAGCTCCCTGACACCATGGACATGGTTGAAGGTGCAGTGCACCTCCTGCTCAGTACCTCCACTGGCTACAGTAACTAGGCTACAGTATCTCCAGTACCTCCACTAGCTACAGTAACTATGCTACAGTATCTCCAGTAGCTACAGTTCCAGTGTGTTCTGCTGGCCAGAGGTGGTATGACATGTGTTAGGCTCAATGGGGAAGTGCTGATGTACGTGTGTGTGTAACATATCATGTGTGTATTATATAGCATGTCATGCGTGTGTGTGTGTAGCATATAATGTATATATATATATATATATATATATATATATATACATACATATATACTGTGTGTGTCCAAGCGTACAGTACAGTCAAGGCACTTCAGCCTTAAATGATAAAGACAGCCTGTCTGCTGACTTTATCATGTAACCTTTGAACCCTGTGCAGATGGTTCCTCGACGACAGAGCGTGATGTGTTCGGTTTGGACGGGCAGATTGAGCACAAGCTGGCTTTCCTCAGGAAGCACGTTCCCAGGGAAACCAGCCTAGTCCTGATTGGCCACTCCATCGGCTGCTACATCATTCTGGAGGTGATGAAGAGGAGTCCAGAGCTGAAGGTGGGTGTGGCTATGTAGAGTAGAGGACAGCATATTGTCATCATGAATGCTTCATGAATGCTTCATGAATGCTTCATTGTATTTCTTGGTCCAGTGTCTTTATCTCCAGCTGCTGCCCACATAAAGGAACTTAATAGGGTGTACACACTCAGTGTATGACTGGTTGTGTTGTAATAATAATAATAATAATAATAATAATAATAATACACTTTATTTGTATAGCATAATAAAGGTAAAGGTGCTTTTATTGTCACATACTCGTATATGTTGTTAAATTCATCCTCTGCATTTAACCCATCCCTCAAGGGAGCAGTGGGCAGCCGCTGTGCAGCGCCCGGGGAACTCCAGATATATGCAGTGTCTCTGGTCACATGACACTGGCTGCAGGGTGAACCTGACATGTTTTTAGATAGTGGGGGAAACCAGAGCACCCAGAGGAAACCCACACAGACACGGGGAGAACATGCAAACTCCACACAGAAAGGCCGGGACGACAAGGGTTCGAACCCAGGACCTTCTTGGCCCTTGACCCAGGGATAGCTGACTCAGCACCCCCTCCCCCACCTAAAAGTACATTTTACAGTATTGGCCTGTAAAGGTCCATATCGCGGACAGGCTTTCCTTCCACTGACTCCTACATTCCATTTGCTTCTCTTAAGTAGAATATTATTCACTCCTGTTTGTGGCCATCTGTCTGCGGAGGCTTTGTCCTCTGTTTCACCTGAAGGCAAGTCATGGCTGTCTGTGGTCATGACTCCATTACAGGCATTAGAATATATTCTTACAGCTTGTAAGTTGTTTGGACATGTAGTAAGTTATTCATACGCCTAGGGTGCATAGTAACCACTGGAATAAATAGGTGTTATGGATGCAGGAATAATAGGTGTTATCTATATGAGATGGATGCACCACCACATGTTCTTGACCACACTGTTGTTGACCCTGCAGACGTCTGTGGACCGTGGAGGGTCGCACCACCATGGCACACTGGCCAGGCTAGTGGCCGTGGTGCTTTGGGGTGACACGGGGGTGTTTGGTTCCTCCCTCAGGTGCAGAAGGCGGTGATGCTGTTCCCCACCATCGAGCGCATGGCCCAGACCCCCCAGGGCAGGGTCATGACCCCCCTGCTGTGCCAGTTGCGCTACCTGGTCTACCTGCCGCTCTTTCTGCTCTCGCTGCTGCCGGAGGCCCTCCAGGCCCTGCTGGTGGGCCTGGCGCTAGGCCGCATCCCTGGCCTGGACCGCACGCTGCTGCCGCACGCCCGAGCGCTGCTCAGCGGAGACTGTGCTGGTGCGTACTGCCAGCTTATGCTAGTTTATGGTGCATACTGCCATCTTATGCTATTTTATGGTGCATGCTGCCAGTTTATGCTAATTTATGGTGCATACTGCTAGCTTATGTTATTTTATGGTGCATACTGCCAGCTTATGGTGTGTACTATATGGGCCTTATGATGGTATAACATAATAATAAGCATGTAATATATATATATATGTATGTGTATTATGTAAAACAAATCAACAAATCACAACCCTAGAAGCATGACTAATTCTCAAAAATATCAAGATACAGCTCAAAGCAAACTTTGAGCTGACAAAAACCATGATAAAAAAAAACAGCTTTTTGTCATGGTTGTGAAAAGTGTCAAAACTGTATATTTGCATTGAAGGCAGCTTGTTGTACAACCCTTATAGTACCCAGGTATAACCAGAAGGACCAACATCATAATGTATTTCCCTCTCTTTCTAGCTAATGCTATGTATATGGGTGGCCAGGAAATGAAAATGGTTCTGGGAAGAGATTGTGAAACCATCGGACAAAACCTTGACAAGGTGAGAAGGTCCTTACAGCCACACTATAGTTTGTATCTAGTGAACAGACTATGCTCTGAGTAACTTTTCATCTCCATTTTAAAAGAAGCAGTACATTCAAATGACATGCATTTAAACATCCAAATGGTAATGCTGCCCTACTCTTATGTAGTGTTTGCTCCTCCATCACGGCAGATTAGCTTGAACACAGTGTTGCCAACTTGACAACTTTCTCACTTGATTTTTTAGCATCTCTTTAGACCCTCTGTGATTTTATTTCTACAACGTTTGTTGCTACTTTTAAATTCAGAAGGGTATTCAAACCACAAGGTAAATGGTGAGAAATAGGATTAATTAGCTGCTCAGAGAAATCGCAGTCCACGGCTCGTGTCAACAACTCTCCGCTGTCCTCTGGCAGTTTGCAGCGTGTGTGTGTGGCAGGCAGGAGAGCGTTGCTGGCCGCATGAGTGAGTTTCTATGGTTACATTGCTTGACACTCTGTGAAATGCTCTGTTCAGTTGTGCCAGTCAGCCCGGTGTTCTACTATGAATACCAGAAGAGCAGTTGGGAGATCGGTTGCATTGTTTACGTTAAGTATCTTTGGAATGGTCGGATTGATGTAGTGAGTAACGCTTAGAATGTAGCCGGATGTAGCGGAGTAAAAGAAGTAAAATTAAAAACTAAGTTGCATTCAAACTACTCTTAGAAGTTTAAATTCTTCAAAAAGTCGGAGTAAGTGTAACACGCTACGACCAACCTCTGCCTGGGGGTCAGAGGTCATCAGGCTGTGCTGAGGTGCAGACAACAGAGGAACAAGAGGTGGGATCGGGGAGGTTTATCCTTGAAATGCTAGCTTAAACGCGACCGCGGGCACACTCACACATACCTTATACAGCATCTTTAGCTGACACACATCCCTTATACAGTGACACACATCCCTTATATAGTGACACACATCCCTTATACAGTGACACACATCCCTTATACATTGACACACATTCCTTATATAGTGACACACATCCCTTATACATTGACACACATCCCTTATATAGTGACACACATCCCTTATATATCTGACACACATCCCTTATACGGTATATTCAGCTGTCCTATAGGAGAACAGCTGGGGATGTTTACAGTACCGTAGATGTTAATAGTTTTCTCAGGGGTGGGCCGCTGCCATCTGGAGGTATCGCTGTTTAGGCCTTTAAATTGCACATCTTGCAACATGTAGATTTAATATTGGTCATTTGTGAATGCCTGATCTTCATTGTGCGTCTGCGCCCCAGCTGGTGTTTTACTACGGAGCCACAGACCACTGGTGTCCTGTCCAGTTCTACCAGGACATGAAGAGGGACTTCCCTCACGCCCACATCAGACTCTGTGACAAGGGCTTCCGCCACGCCTTCGTCCTGGATGCTGGGAGAGAGCTGGCTGAGATGGTGGCTGGGTGGGTCCACGGGGACCTACGGACGTGACCTCTGACCTCTGGGAAGGCCCCACCACAATGTTGACGTGCGGTGGGCGACACTATTCCCTGGAGAAAGAGATGACTAATGTTCTTGTTGATCAACGTGATCCATCCAAAGATTGTGTTCTCATTACAATAGTGCAAATGATTCCACAAGACAAAATTATGAGAATTGCTGACTATTGTTTAATTGTTTTTAAATCAATAATCCATTAGTTTAACCTGTTAAAACCTTCCTGATTTTGCAAATTCTGCTTCTGACTTGTTTGAATTTACATATCAGAACCGCCTGGCCAACCAATATCCAGATAGTTCAGTCGCTGCCGCTGCTTCAAACCCTCATCTCTAAGGTCTTGATTGAATTGAACAGGATGACTGTCATGACTTGTCTTTAAGAGGGTCACTTTATCAAGGGTGCATGTGTGTAATTATGTTTACTTACAAATGTAATGTGCAAGGGGGGATGGCTTTTTATGAAATTTAAATTGTGCCTATAGCTGTTGTGTTATAAACTGTATTTTGCTATTTTGTTAATTATTTGTGTATTTGTGAAATTGTCACCTGGAATGTCATGGGTTTGATCCCCGAAGATGGCTTACCTGTACACATTGTAAGTCGCTTTGGATAAAATCATCCACTCTGTTATCTAATTGTTATACTAATTGGACCATTTAGAAAGGTTACTAAGAAGGTAACATTTACCTCAGTTATACTGTGAGGATAGTACTGTACTGTGAATGCATAGATTGTATAACATGTTGGAAGAGGCATACTATGATAAACACCAAGCCAAAACATTCTATGAACCAAAATGTAATTTTGTGTTGATTCTCCACTTAGCGATACATGCTATCTGTAAATGAAAACTTAGTCAATGTTCTATCATTTATAGATAAAAATGATTGTCTATATGTGCCAAAATATGTGGTACTGCGTGTTCTGGGTAAATCATTATATTGTGAGCTCACCTTTAGACCCACTCAATTATTTGTTATCAATTAGTTGAGGTACCTGAATCTACATTCCGATAACTGAACATTTGTGAAAATTTCTTTAATTAGAATCTACAAATTATGTATAAAACATGTATTTTATTGAAAAATAAAATTGTCTAAAAATGCAAACAAATATAAAAGTGTAATATGTATACATACAACATTATTTTTAGCCCCTACATCAAGTGCTGTTTAAATGAACATATATTTAGTAGCTTGTAAGAAATATTTTATGAAATAAACATTGCTTTGGTTTATTCAAATCTAACTGAGGGAAAATCCAGTGTATGAACAAAATAATATTAAATATTGTTATTAGGCTATTGAAGCAACTTTGCTCATCTAAAACATGCTATGATGATAAATATAGGTTCATGGAACAAACATTCAAGGACATACATTTTATTTTGACATGATTTGCTCGTGCCTGTCAACTCTCCTGTCTGTCGAATACCCTATCAATGAATCCAAGGTATTGGATTAAGTATGTGTTATAGCCAATATAGAAAGCATGGGGAGCAAATGTTCCCTTTCCTTTCGGCTTTTCTTTTCCCGTCCTGTACGCTACCTGAAGATGTCACCGTCCTGCACGCTACCTGAAGATGTCACCGTCCTGTACGCTACCTGAAGATGTCCCCGTCCTGTACGCTACCTGAAGATGTCACCGTCCTGTACGCTACCTGAAGATGTCCCCGTCCTGTACGCTATACCTGCAGCCTCAGCGCTCCACGACCATGTCTTCGTACCACGATACACTACGTTACTGCCCGCGTCAACGTGCAGGACGTCGACGGCGCTCATCGCCACCGGCACGCAGCAGCTGGTCGGGCTGGCGCCGGGGTCCGTGGAGTGCACGAGCGTCTGGATGACGGCGTGGTTGGTGGGCTCCAGATGCGCGCGCAGCGGGAACTCGCACGCCCCATCGCAGCGGTGTGCCTCGCACTCCAGCGGGGTGATGATCCAGTCGTCCCAGCCCAGCTCCCTGAAGTTCACACGCATGGGCTTGCGGCCGCAACGGGCCCTCTTGCTGCGTGCACCAACCGTGTCGGAGCCGCCGGACGAGTGGTTTGGCGCGGTGGCCGTGGTCCCGCGCCGCAGCCGGTGCTTATTAGGGCAACCCGCTGAAGTAACATGGCCTCCCGCAGCCCTCATCTCCTCCATAACCCTCTCCAGGAGGCTGTCGTCCTTGCTTGCGCGTGAGAAGGCCACCAGCAGAGCCTTCTCTCGGGGCAGGCGGGTGCAGCACCCCAGGCCCAGCGCGAGGGGCTCGGCCAGCTCCTCTGTCAGCTCGGACTTCACCAGCAGGTGGAAACACACCCGTTTCCGGTCCTCGGCGCCCGCGTGACGGGCTCTCACGCTGTCTCTGACGTCGAACACCTCCCACCTGGGGAGCGCGCCTTCCAAGACCACCGCAGCCCGGGAGACTAAAAGCGCCCTCCTCCCCGAGGTGGCTTCCGGGGCGCACGAGTAAAGGAGGATGTTGTACGAGACATTCCCACCTGTCGCACCCGCCGCCCGAAGGTCCACCGGCGGTGGCTTCCCGAAGTTTCTCAGCTGGGCTTCCGCTACGTCTGTTGTCGGGGACAGGCGGGACAGGTCAAACACATAGCGCTGGCCGCTCTCCCACGGGTGATCTGAGAAGAGATGTGCAATCATGAAGGCTAATAGGTCCATAGCCATTATCAACATTGGAATAATACGGATAAGTATAGCTCTGGGTGGACTGTGCACAAACATTGGCGACAACCTGTACGCTTAACAAATAACATAATTCGCCTATTCATGTTAGTATTGTTTAAGTTGGTACATGAACATAAACATTATTCCCATTAGGCTGTAGGCCTATTTATGTGTTGTATAAACATTGATATGGTGGTGAGAGACCAGAGTTTACACACTCTCACCTTGTCCCTGGTCCACGAAGCTTGTCACCGTGTTCGTGAAGGCGGAGGAGGCTCGCGAGACGCGGTCGCCTCTCCGGAGCGTGGAAAGCGTCTGGGACAGAGACAGCATGTAATTGGGCAGCGCCACCGTGCCGTTCCGCGAGACATCTCCTCTGCCCGGCGTACGGGGTCCTCTGCGCTCTGCAAAATGTGTTTTCCAGTTCTGTTATGTTTTATTGAATTAATGTTTCATTTAAGAGCGATGACTACATTGAACTTCTAGAGAGGGCACTGTGAGGAAAGCCAATGGACATCAGGAAAGTGGACCTGCTTTTTGATGTGATGATGGAGGTAAATGTGAATTTTTCACCATGCTAATGACCACCAAATGCAATAATTGGGAACAGCATATTATTAGTATTATTTTTTGTACATTTTGTGTTTTAGTTTAAATGTTCTTGTTTTAGGTCATGATAAAGATCCTGACTAAGGATGTGTCGCTACATGGCCGAGGTCTTCATTAATAACGGGAGAAATATAGGGGCCACTTTTGTTTTTTTTTACATTAAAGTAAGGCAAAGTAGTTTGTTGTACATTGATTTGTTTTTATGTAAATTTAGATATTATGGTGCCTTTTTATTTATTTATTTTTTAATGAACATCCATATAATGCCAAGTGCAGTAGGCTACGTGTTTATTTTACATTTTTTTGGATTTCTATAATAAATATGTAAAAACATCTATGCACGTGGACGTCGTCGCCAGAGGGAGCCCTATAGGGGTATATATCTATTACACGGCTGTGTCGTGCACAAAAGTGATTATAAAGTTATTACCATCTGCCAAAGCAGCTGCTTTTATCTGGATCAACCAGCCAAGAGGGCGCAATGTTGAGCTTGGACGGAAAAGTGGTGGATGCTTGGATGGGAGGGATGTTTAGCTGGACGGACGGACGGACCAACAGCAGGGATGTTTAGCTGAACGGACGGAAGATGAGTTGGCTATGGACATCTCATATTTTCCATATGAATCATCATTCCATATGAGATTGAAATCTCAATGATTAACATTGGAGTACATGGTAGCCCGACAGCAACCTATAATGTTTTAATGTCACCAATCTTTTTGAGATGTTTGAGATGCTACATTGTTTTATGTGCTCACAAAACTTCATTGAACTGAAATATATTATAACTGGTCTGCCAATAGTTATAGGCCTAGTTAATAACTCATGCATATGCTGTTGTCTAAATATACTGTATAGCCTATATCCTATGCTACACACACAGAGACTGAAGCTGATGATAATGCTTATGAAGGGGTCATAACTGAATCGGGGTCATAACAAAGTGTTACTAATCTATCATAGTAATTTGTTTTAATTTAGGTAAATATAGTCTATAAAAAATTGCCTAGCCTATAAGATTTACTAGTTTTAAATGTCCTAATTACAAAATAGGAAATGGACGTCTATACGTTTATACGTTGTTGTCTGTCCGTTGTAGCCTTAGCTGGCTCTCATATCATCGTCCGTCCTTGTAAGCATCCACTTGAGTTGAGGGCTGTTAGAGACATGCCGCTCAACATCTGAGTGTCCCTCATCTGCCGTCCGTAATCGGCTGGAGGGCTCCCCCTAGCGTGGACGTACGCACGGACGTCCACGTCCCTCTGGGGGATCTAGCTCCTACTGCATAGACGGCTGCTAAGCGTAGCAGGAGGGCGAGAGGCTTCGGGCCCATCTCCAGTGCCGCCCGACGTCGTCAGGTCAGGTGGATGTATGTGTGTTTGGAAATGACTCCTCTTGCTTTACTATGAAGTTGGGATGAGTCATAGTAGGGACTAGGAAGGCCGTCTGGTGGTTTATGTTTTTGGAGACGTGCAAATGTCGCCCCCCTCCGATTAAATAGTATAATTACCGACGTTTCATATCAAACGATTTGTATTCACAGTTTACCCATACTGTTGTGTAGCCATACTGTTTCCCATATATATTAAAGACAATTATATGTAGGCTATATGTGAGTTTTATAAACTAAACTAAATAAATAGGTCTAGTTATTTTTTTTATGTCATTCTCACACTTATACAGCCACATCAGGTGGCCAAACTGTACGCCGCGGACACCGGTTTCATGCTTTTCGCCTCGTTTTTGGTACCAGCCAGATATACTTAATTTTCCAATGCAAACCCCTCAATTTATTGTTGTTCTCATTGTCACTCACAAGTACTGTATGTCTAATTTCTGGTGCAACTATAGCGCAGTCCTACAATTTGTACAAATTTACAATACCTGTAAACAGGCGTGTTGTTTAGTTTTCCTCATGACAAGTCAATGTCAATGTCAATGTTATTGACATTGTGCATTGTGCAATTTTGAGAAATAAAGTTTTGATTTTTTTTTTAATTTGAAACTGTTCAAATTGCACATACACAGTCCATGATTTTTTGAAAAAAAGCTTTGATATTTTCTTTTAAATTTCAAATTTCAAACATTGTTCAAATTGCACACATAGATGCCCTACACAGTCCATGATTTTTTAAAATAAATCTTTGATTTTTTTTTTTTAATTTCAAATGTCAAACATTGTTCAAATTGCAAATAGAGATGCCCTAGAGAGTACATGATTTTTTAAAATCAAGTTTTGATATTTTTTTAGAAAATGACAAATATTAAACATTGTTCAAAATGCACATAGAGATGCCCTACACAGTCCATGATTTTTTTAAATAAATCTTTGATATTGTTTTCAAAAATTTCAAATTTCAAACATTGTTCAAATTGCACATAGAGATGCCCTACACAGTCCATGATTTTATAAAATAAAGTTGATTTTTCTTTTTCAAATTTTAAACATTGTTAAAATTGCACATAGAGATGCCATACACAGTCCATGATTAAATTTTTTATTTTATTTCAAACTTTGTTAAAATTGCACATAGAAATGCCCTAAACAGTCCATGATTTAAAAAAAAAAAATTTTTTTTTGGAAAATGTTAAACACTGTTCAAATTGCACATAGAGATGCCATACACAGTCATACACAGAGTCCATTATTTCATTTTTTTTTTTAGAAAATTTCAAACATTGTTAAAATTGCACAGAGATGCCCTACACAGTCCATGATTTAATTTTTTTTTTTTTTTCAAACTTTGTTCAAATTGCACATAGAGATGCCCTGCACAGTCCATGATTAATTGTTTTTTTTTTTTTTAGAAAATTTCAAACATAGTTAAAATTGCACATAGAGATGCCCTACACAGTCCATGATTGAATAATTTTTATGATTTTTTTTTTTTTATTTCAAACTTGGTTCAAATTGCACATAGATTCCCTACACAGTCCATTATTTAAATTTTTTTTTCTTTTTAGAAAATGTCAAACTTTGTTCAAATTGCACAAAGATATGCCATATACAGTCCATGATTACATTTTTTTTTTTTTTTGAAAATTTCAAACATTGTTAAAATTGCACATAGAGATGTCATACACAGTCCATGATTTAAAAAAAATCTTTTTTTTTAGAAAATTTAAAACTTTGTAAAAATTGCAGATAGAGATGCCCTACACAGTCCATGATTTAAAAAAAAAACTTTTTTTTTAGAAAATTTCAAACTTTGTTCAAAATGCACAGATACCATACACAGTCCATAATTTAATTATATTTTTTTTTTAGAAAATTTCAAACTTTGTTCAAATTGAACCTAGAGATGCCCTACACAGTCCATGATTTAATTTTGTTTTAGTTTTTTTTTAGAAAATTTCAAACTGCTAAAATTGCACATAGAGATGCCCTACACAGTCCATTATTAAAAAAAAAAAAAACTTTTTTTTTTAGAAAATTTTAAACTTTGTTCAAATTGCGCATAGAGTTGCCCTACACAGTCCATTATTTAAAAAAAACTTTTTTTTTTAGAAAATTTAAAACTTTTTTCAAATTGCACAGAGATACCATACACAGTCCATAATTTAATTATATTTTTTTTTTAGAAAATTTCAAACTTTGTTCAAATTGAACCTAGA
>JAODUH010001884.1:0-12448 GCA_027564835.1 Typhlichthys subterraneus | reverse complement strand
CCTTATATTATATGGCACACCGATTAACAAGAAATTTGGAAAAGGGCACTTCATATCAAAAAGGTTGCCGACCCCTGCGCTACTGTATACCATACGGTAATATACACATACTGTAATATTATATGTTTCATTGAGGGCTAATATCTAGCTCCAAGCACCATCACATTGTTTTTATTACATATTTTCAATGACTTGTTTATATCTGTAGCTAATTGACATTGTTATCAAATGCTCTTCTGTATTTTCCTGGTGTTTACTAATTGCCCAACCATGTCCTATTGGTCTAATAACATAGCCATGAACTGTAAAATATACAATATCTATGAGAGCATAGATGTCAGTCCTCTTCCCATATACAGCATGAGATACCTATTCTGGAAAATAATATACATCTAATTATTACGGGCACTTTTAACAAAACCATTTGGGGCAGCAGATTTGTGTTCTTGTAATGAACCAATGTTGCAGTGATAATCATATGGTCTCCACATGGCTACCATTCATGCTAAATTGTAAATGGACTGCATTTATAGTGTTTCGAACCTTTCAGCCACTTAAACTGCTGTACAAGATTGGCATGGGGTGCATGAGATGTTCCAAAGTATACAGTAGATGGAAAAATATGGGGAAAGGGCTTTAGTTTAAAAATATTGAGAACCCCTGAGCTAGACTACATGTTTTTGGAAGTTTCTAGTATTTTCTTAAGATCCCATCAGACTTTAATTAGCTCCCTATACGCGCTATCATCGGCAACTCAAAAAGAGCTTGCATTTCTGGCAGATGTCTTTTTGGTTTATAGCTGACGTATCTTGCCCTGGTTTGCGGTTTAGTTCTTCAGAGTACTTGTCAGGTTGAAGATGAGTTCTGGCATTCCAAGTGCCAACTGCTCAGAGCCTTGCTAGATGGAAGCTTGCAAAAGAACACTAAAAAAGTAACAAGCACTCATGCCTGTGGAAAGGAAACAAACTATGTGCCTTGCTAATTAAGGCAACTATGACATTTAAAGCATTATTTGGACTCTATTAAGCTACGAAAAACCGCCTATCCATCCACACCATGACATATTCAACATTTTCAACCCATTTCCTTCTTCTACATCACCAAACACTGACATGCAAAGTCATTTCCTACTGTTCTGGAATTTGCTTTGTTTGCAGGCCGGCTAAATTGGAAGAGAATGGACCACGTTTGCTATATTCTAAAAACTACACACAGTGTCATAGGTATTTACTAAAGGAACAAAACACAAGAATTTTAATTGACTTGCTTAGGAATTCCATCCACCATTCCATGGCCTTCCCAGGGTTGATTAGAACCATGTGCACACCGGCTGTTAGAGAAAGTTAATTAGTGTTTCTCTGAGCCTCATTATATTAGCCTCTTGAATGGCTAGCCTTGCCCTGACCTCTGAAAACACATTGAAATGCACAGGCTCCCTTTGTGTATGTGTTTGTGTTTGAGAGGGAGAGAGAGATACAGCATGCATGTGTGCATAGGTGCGTATGTGTGTGCGTGCGTTCGCGTGTGCGTGCGCATGTGTGTGCGCTTATGTATGGATGTCTATGTGTATGCATGGGCATGCATAGCCTAAGTCATTCGCTAACGTTAGCCTAGCATGTGTGCCGCAGCATATGCAGCGAGGCTCATCCTCTCCCAAACTCAATTTTCCATTAGAGTGCTCATTGGAAGAAAAACACTTAACAGGTACACGCAGGCCACCCTGAATAATTCACTCTAATTGGCAAAAGGCTAAAAGAAAAGGCCTCGGAGAGAGATGGCGGGAGATTGAAATAGAAACAAGTGGGAAAAAGTGTCCAACCAGTCCGTTTCTTTTCTTTTCCTTTCTTTTTTGTCTTTTTTTTTTTTGTACTTTCGAGGTCACATTCACCCCGGTGCATGTTTAATTGGCTTTGGGGTGGCATGGCGTTTCTGCTGCCTCTGCTGTGAGTCAAACCCGCCGTGCCTTTTCACGGAGGCTCAGCAATTGGAGGCGCTATTTTCAGAACATATTAGGAGGACAGAAAACAGTGACATTTACACTATAGCTGGGATGTCTGGGGGAGGGAAAGAGATAGATAGATAGATGCTGGGGTGTGTGTGTGTGTGTGTAACACAAACAGACTCATGCCGCGCAGTAAATCTAAGATAGTACAGTAAAGCAGAGCCATGTCAAATGACTGTTTGAGGAAGATTCAATTACCCCTCTGCAATTGAGTTTGTCTACCATAGAGGAACCAATCGGCCCACCGTTAATCTGCGACTCCCACCAGACAACAGAGAGCATTCAAACGATAATGAAATATTTGTATTTATTTGATCCAGGCCACCCGGGAGCCCAGGACATCATGTGTGGAAACGCTGTAGCCTACAGTAAACGTCCATGAACACCTGAGCACAACAAGGCTCTGCTTTATTCACAGCCATCTTCTCCTGAGACAGTAGGTGTTTATTGTGGTAACAGTTCCCAATGGAAGCACTGACAATAGATTGCTGCATAGCGTGGTGTGAGGTAGGAATTAGATAGGAGAAAGGGGAAGGAAGCGCCAAAGGAATCCACACAGACGTAAAGAGAAAAGACCAAAGTCCGAAGCACAGACAGACAGACAGACAGACAGATAGATAGATAGAAAGACGGACGGACAGACAGACAGATAGAGTAGATATATGCAGACATACAGATAGATAGATAGATAGATGGATAGACATATAGACAGACAGAAAGACAGACAGACAGACAGACAGATGGACAGATAGATAGACAGACATATAGATAGACATATAGACAGATAGACGGACAGATCGATATATAGATAGATAGATAGATAGATAGATAGATAGATAGATAGATAGGTAGACAGGTAGACATATAGTTAGGCAGATAGACATATAGACAGGTAGACATATAGTTAGGCAGACAGACAGATAGACAGACATATAGATATATAGACAGACAGATGGACAGATAGATAGATAGATAGGTAGACATATAGTTAGGCAGACAGACAGATAGACAGACATATAGATATATAGACAGACAGACAGATGGACAGATAGATAGATAGGTAGACATATAGTTAGGCAGACAGACAGACAGATAGTGTGTTAAATGAGAAGCATGAAGTAGCAGGACTGAAGGAGGGTGGCATGCAGCAGAGAGCTGGGAGTCAGAAAGGTAAGTATAAAGAGAGAAGCGTGGGAAGGACAGCAGACAAGGTGACAAACGGAGGGGGCATATAGCAGCGGGCATGGCTAAAAAAAAGAGAAGCCGATGCCCATGTCTGCGTGGCACTGCGTCAGTCAGCCCACACGGGGTCCCGACTGTCGCCTCCCACCGCTGCTCTTCTGCTGATTGGTGATGGACCACAGCTGTCCTCCAGTGGGCCCAGCAGGCCCGGCCTTGATTGGCGAGGAGCTGCTAATGCCGCTGCCGCCTGGCTGCTCGGCACTCGCCAGCTAATCACGCCACGCAAGGACTCTTATTTATTTATGTTGGAGCCAAATTAAGTGTTTAATATGAATTTCTGATTTTGTACACTGGGTGGCGCATTGAGGGGGGCAGTGGTCTGCCTGGCACTTGATTCAGGTGCGTGGAACGGGAAGACATTGTTTACTGTGAGGACTGGATTCTGTGAATAAATAACAATATCCAACGACACAAAAGCATTGGACATTGGCTTATTGGTAGCTCGGAACACGCGTCAGACACAGATCCCGTTCGCCCCTCAGTGGCTTATTTAATGTTTATTGGCAAGTTAAAAAGCCACTACAACTTATATTTTATTTATATATCTACCCCCTAATGTCATTATAAGTGGAATGATTGCCGCTTGTTTCTCTTTTTCTATTAATGTGTGGGCAGTGGGGTTATATGTTGTGTATAGTGAATATATAGTACATATATACAAATATACACATATACAGGTGCATATCAATGAATTAGAATATTGTGAAAAAGTTAAGTAATTTCAGTAAATCAATTGAAGTGAAACTCATACCTGTATATCGTGGCTTAATTACACACAAACTGAAATCGTTCAACCCTGTATTTGTTTTAATCTTGATAATAACGGCTTACAGCTCAAGAAAAGCCCAATATCAGTGTTTCAGCCAATTAGAATATTGTGAAATAGTGCAATATTGTAGACGCAAGGTGTCACACTCTCTCAGTCCAGTTCAGTAGGATTCACAGTCATGGGGAAGCCTGACTTGACAGTTGTGCAGAAGACAGTCATGGACACCCTCCACAAGGAGGGAAAGCCTCAAAAGATTATTACTAAATAAAATGGCTGTTCACAGAGTGCTGTAACCATGCATATTCATAGAAAGTCGGGTGGAAGGAAAAGGTGCACAAGAAACAGGGATAACCTTGAGAGGATTGTCAAGCGAAGGCCATTCAAACATTTAGGGGAGCTTCAAAAGATGCGTACTGATACAGGAGTCAGTGTATCAAGAGCCACCACGCACAGACGTATCAAGGAAATGGGCTACAACTGTCACATTCCTCGTGTAAAGTCACTCCTGAACCAGAGGCAACATCAGAAGCATCTTAACCTGGGCTAAAGAGAAAAAAACATGATCTGTCACTCAGTGTTCCAAAGTCCTCTTTTCAGATGAAAGTACATTTAGCATTTCATTTTGCAATCAAGGTCTGGAAAGAGTCTGGAGGAAGAGTGAAGAGGCACAGAATCCAAGTTGCTTGAAGTCCATTGTGAAGTTTCCACAGTCAGTGATGATTTGGGGAGCCATGTCATCTTCTGGTGTTGGTCCACTGAGTTTCATCAAGTCCAGAGTCAGCTCAGCCATCTACCAGGACATTTCATGCTTTCTTCTGCTGACAAGCATTATGCAGATGCTGATTTCATTCTCCAGCAGGACTTGGCACCTGCCCACACTGCCAAAGATACCAATACCTGGTTCAATGACCATGGAATTACTGTGCTTGATTGGCCAGCAAATTCTCCTGATCGGAACCCCATAGAAAATGTATGGTGTATTGTCAAGAGGAAGATAAGAGACACAATACCCAACAATGCAGACGAGGCTGCTATCGAAGCAACCTGGGCTTCCATAACACCTCAGCAGTGCCACAGGCTGATCGACTCCATGCCACGCCACATACAGTCGATGCAGTAAATCATGCAAAAGGAGCACCAACCAAGTACTGAGTACTTGTACATGAATATACTTTTCAGAAGGCTGACATGTCTGTAGTAAAAATCCCTTTTTCACTGGTCTTATGTCATATTCTAATGTTCTGAGATTGTGGGGTTTTTGTGAGCTGTAAGTTGTTAATATTAAAACAAATACAGGCTTGAACTATTTCACTTTGTGTAATTAATACATGATATGAGTTTCAATTTGTCAATGGATTTTTTGAAATTGCTCAATATTCCACAATATTCAAATTGATTGAGATACACCTGTGTATGTGTGTGTGTGTGTGTATGCTGGGTATATATATATATATTTGTATGTATATGTGTATATATATGTCAATCCTATTGAACAATGATGACATACCTGAAGCGGTAAAGTAGAGTTCAGTATCTTGTCAACCATTAACCACCAAAAATCATGTTTAATTGCTTGCAGTACCATCGTCAAAATGCCTAAAAGAGATGCTGGTTAGCATATCGTGCTAAAATAACCCTCTGGTATGGTGAAATATTGGACGTTTTTAGCTAGATGATGTAATTTAGCATATTGTTCAAAATAATTGTATTTCCTTAGCCTGGCTCAACTGGACTATTGCACTCAGCTCAATTTATTTTGCTGATATTATAGTCTGGAAACAGCCACCCAAAATCGTGGTAGAGCTAGATGAGGTTATCAAAACAGTTGTAGCAATGCTCATTGATTAAACGCTGTGCAGTAGTTTCAAAATGAACTAGAGGTTTAGGAGGCAGCGACTGTGAACACTTGAACACACTGTGGCCAGACCAAATGTGAAAATGGTTGACTAGTGTTTCCCTCCAGTGGGCATAGTTTGAGCTCTGAACTTTTCGATGTCGGGTATAACTTGCCAAGTAACTCACACTACGAAAGAGAGGTGGATATGTTTTGCACGAGGTATGCTGTCATGGCAATTTACTCTGCATCTCTGTTTTCGACGTTACCCTATAAGCACTGCACCTACGCTCACACCCGCCTGGTGTTCTTTGTCAAAAGATTAGGCTTAGATGACATTATAGCAATGCAATGCAGAATTTATGGCTATTAAAATACAACTTAAACATTATCAGTTCTGTATAGGCTAGGAGCATGCAAGCTATTTTATGTCCCACGCAGTTACACAATTAAAACATTGAAATTAAATATGGGTGACTCTCCGTGAAGGCTACTCTGGTGGTACTATGTGCACTTGTTTCACTTTAATGTATAGTCTGCGATTGTAAGATAATACACTTTGTCAAACCAAATACCTCCTTTAATTCCGCTATCTTAGTGTTTTCTGAGCATGCTGAAAAACATATCTTGTACTTCTACACAGCTCTTCCTCTGTAAAAAGTGGCAAACACCGCTCAAAACAACAATGCCCCAGGCTTATCAATGCATTTCCAAAATGAGGCAAAGATTCTAAATGAGCACTTGGAGCTTACGAGGACCTGACTCTGATTTAATTTCGAGAATGACTTTTCTTCAACGGACACCATTAAGGCTAGTACAACAGCTAGGCTATCTTAAAAGTTGTACCGTGTAGTATTGCTATGGAGTAGGAGATAGCTATACTTCATGTGAGAGATAAGGACCACCCACGTGAGACTACTGTTTCTTAGATGTTGTTACTTCATAATTTAAGATGCTTAGACTGTTTGGCGAGATTGTTGCTTGTCGGATGTTGAAGCAACAGGCAAGTTTGTTCCGCGTGTTTGTGGAAACCTAAAACCTAAAACATTACAATTCTTTGTACATTAGTCAAATATGTAGACCACACTGCACTGTATCTTATGCACTTGGCGTGCATGTATGTGTGAGGTTTACATTTACTATATAGCTGTAACGTATTGGGAAGGGGGGGGGAGAGGTTGAGAGCAGGCACAGACGAAAGAGAACATCGAGACATGGAACTGCGTTCACAAGCTTTACGCTTGGTGTTTATTGAAGTGGTTTCACACAGCCAGAAAAATACATAACACGTCCACAGCGGCTAGAAGGCAACAATTAACAATAGACAAATCCCCAACCTATACCCCTACACCCACACAGCTGCTAGGGTGCGTTAGGGACCTGGGAAAACGGTGACCGGAAGCGGACACACATCGGCAAAAAAGCATGGTTGGGAAGGTGCACCGCCTGATAGTTCAGCCCTGGATGTTACAATAGCAGTCAATGCTTACACACAGGCAACTGTTTTTAGCTTGTTGGCTCTGATTGCATACCTTCTGCAAATTTTGTTGTGACACTAAAGGCCCAGTGTCGAAGGTCACGGTTTGCTACTGTGGAGAGGCATATTTGTTTTGTTTTGAGCTCAAAGTTAGCAAGCGTTCTCGAGAATGACAGACACTGACTTTCACTAATGTCAGGTCAATATGCTGGGTGTTTGGAGCTGGCAATCAGCTCTCACAGGAGCTACAATACTATCTACTGATATCAGGCTGATCATTGGCTCTGACCTTTGTCTATAGAACAAGCATACCTTTCACTCTCTCTCCAATACATATTGGACCTGAGCACTGTCATTCTGAAAAAAATGAGGTTTCAGCTGCTCCCGAACAAGATAGCGAAACTCACTTTTTTCTTCTTCTTGTTTCAAAATACTACAATGTAATCCTCCCTGTTCATTCACTGATTTAGTCTGTCAGTTTGTCTGCCTTTGTCCTTTTTATTGCCAGCATACAATTTTATTAAAATTATGTCTTAAGTATCACAATCTTCATTTGTCAACTCACTTGGCGTAAAATACTCGTTAAATCACTTTGATAACTACATTTAGTTCTGCTTTTCTAAACAATTTGATTAAGTTTCATCAAAGATGCCTTTAAACACCTTACCACAACTTTTCCATCAAAGTACAATTTAAAAAAAAATTAAAATTTGGCTTCAAAATTTACTATCCTGATAAACAGATAATGAATAAATTAACCAATTCTATACATTTTCTGTAAATATTATGATGACTGATTGCAAATTGAAAATGCAATGACGATTATAAACTCTACACTTAACATAGGTCAAAATATTAGCAATTTTTTGGGGTAAACACCAAAACATTTGACATTTTTAGAAAATATCCAACTCTGCAAAAACTTGCACAGAAAATTGTGAAAGCAATGATTAGGTTTAAACAGTAAGTAAGTAAGTAAACTTTATTTCAATAGCACCTTTCACATACATGAGGGGGTCACAAAATGCTTTACAATAAAATTAATAAAATATAAACTAACAAACAGCACACTTAGAAAATACAAAATACAATAAACACAGCCTAATACTAATGAAAAGCTTGTCTAAAAATATGTTTTTTTTAAAGTGTCCACAGTATTCAGGGAACAAATTTCACTACATTTACCTGTATGTGTATGTGACAATAAAAGCACCTTCACCTTTAGACCTTAAGGCTAGAGGGAGAGCGTTCCACAGCCTGGGAGCCGCTGTGCCAAAAGCACCTCGTTTTAAACCGAGTTCTTGGGACAGTTAAAAGGCTTTGGCCTGAAGACCTCAGAGACAGACCAGATGTGTGTATGTATGAGGGAGCTAGACCATGCCAGGCTCTGTATGTGATAACGAAGACTTTAAAATTGACTATAAAACATATAGCAGTCATCCTTCACTTTATACCACACCATACAAAACAAACGGCTCACAACAGCCATCTAATGCATGTACACTTATCCATAGTTTTATAGAGGTTAAAATCGAATAAAAGCTAAGTGGCTATCTCGCCAATTAGCCTTAATTGTTTTGCTAATTTTGAAACTGGTGACGTGCAATAGTACTGAGGATAGTTAGCGTAGATTTAAATTGAGCCTTGAATAAATTAAACTTAACTCTGTGCTTCATTTTTCATGACATCAATATCTATTTATACTTTACAAATTGCTATATAATATGTCTATATGATCATGGCAAACAGCCAATATGATCAGATCACATTAGATTACACATTCGGTTATAAATGATAGTTTGTTAGGTTGTGGCTATTTCCTTATGAAAGACAGAATCTTTCTTTCTCCCTTAAAAGTAGCTGGGTGCCAGTTGCTATGGTTACGTCAGGGCACAGACAAACACCTTGTGAGGTAAATTTCACTTTTTTTGTTTTCTTCCAGCGCTCTAAAACAAACAAGCACAACGCCTGTAACTAAATGAAAGATTTTTCACTTAGTGACGGAATTATATTCAGATTAGCAGGTTAGATGAAATCATATATTTTACAACATCTGTACTGTAAGAACAGACATATCTCAGAATTGGGGTGGGAAAGCATGTTTTAGAATACAATATAGCTAGAATAGCTTGCATGTAATTTTTATATGGCTCATGGTGAGTCGTCTAATTCATATGCAGAATGTAGCTGCTCCTCACCATTGTCAAACTGCAGTCAGTTTTCAGATTTGTGCTGGAGTCAGTAGCTAGCTTTTTTCATTCAATGCAAGGATATTGATAGCCGACACAAAATTGTTCAGCTGAAGTGTATTTGGCTCAGTAGTTTGGGTGCATTGCCTTCAAAGTACCACAGGTTGAATATTAGAAGCAAACATTAACAGCGACGTATCATCATGCTGCGTGTACCTGCATTATTTGCATAGATCACAGATATTTGCATAGATTCAGTGGGTGAAGAGCGTTTGTACTGTAGACTATTGACAAAATCCGATAGGTGTTTTGTATGAGGAGTGTCTGAGCAAATGTTAAGAGTTTACCGAAAGAAATTGCGGAAGCATCATCAAACATTTGATTTGATTAAGTTTCTACGGGCGTGATTACCTGATACAATGGATACGTTTTAATTGAAAGGCCACATCAGTTTTCACAGCCCACCAATTAGTGTAGCTCACTCTCCCAGAATAAACACCTGCACACACATGTGCAAAAACACACAGTCTCACACAACCGCAACACAAATACACTTCCACTCAGTTTATAGAAGAAAGGGTGTTTTTGTCATGGATAGTTGAAATGCCAAGCCAGCGAGGTATAAATCTAATTTCAAACGGGGGTGGTGTTATAAATAAAAAAAGTGTGATCGCTCCTGATTGGTTGCTGTGCCACCCCTGGATCGCCTGAGGAGGAACTGTATGCCCTGAGCATTCCCTCAGTGAACAAGATGACATATTTGTCAGCTGATTGGAAAGGCCTCATCTAAATTTAAAATGTAATTTAAGAACCATTGGAATGTATAAGCTGCATTGCAACGTGCATTATTAACAATTTACCAACATGCTTGCAGCGTGAAGGGTAGTCATTTGGTGCGTGTGTGTGTGTGTATGTGTGTGCACGTTACTGAGCACATTTACCTGTGAGACGAACAAGTGAGTTTTATGAGCTCTTTACCTGCTTGTGTGCGTGTGTGTGCGTTTACGTGTGTGTGCGTGTGCACGCATGTCTGCTGGTGTACATCCTATTTGGCTAATCTCCAATATTCTGGAAGTTGATTTATATGTACGTAAATAACCCCCGCCCGGCACCCGCACACACACACACAGTGTCATTAAAGGGAGTATGAAGCGACCTGTTCAGTGTAGCAGCCAAGGACTCTTCATTATATCCCAGCCTCCTCTTTCAAATCACTGATGTGGAAAGTAAGTAGTGCCCTATCACATGAGAGAGAGAGAGAGAGAGAGAGAGAGAGAGAGAGAGAGAGAGAGAGAGAGAGAGAGAGACGTGTGTGTATGTATGTGAAGAGGAATGAAGATCCTTGTTCTGTTAGGATCAAACAAAGGTTTCCATGGCAACCACATGCACCATTAGTCCAGTTATCAAATCTTAGGGTGGAACCGCCTCAATTTCCCCTTTCACGTGCACGGTAATTCCAGCTCAAATAGCGTCTCTTAAAGTTACTGCGGTTAAAATTGGTCAATATGCTCTATGCCGAACATCACATGACCAAACCCGGAAAAAGATACTCATTACTTCCGCTTATCAGAGAAAGTGGTAACTAAATGAGTTTAAACCAATCTGACAGTGTAATATTCACTTCTGTGTAATCATCAGACAACATAACGTAATCAGTGCTCATTTAAAAAAAATATTATTACTGATAACCGATGCTCATTAACTGATCATCAACTGACAATTTAAAAGTTAAATTTAGAATGGACGAGTGTCTGTCTGTGCGGCCGAGTGATAACAGTCGTGCTGATAACAGTACGAAATGACACTCGTATAACTGTACATTTATTTAAAATGAATAAGCAAGACAGATATGCTACAAGCTAAGCAATCACAAACATGTTCCTGTACAGTAACAGCTTGATTAGGCAGGCTATGTTGCTGCAGATTGTTTACATGCTGTACAACGAGCGAACAGTGTCGTGTCGGCTATCCGGTACCCGGTATTTTTAGCTGGATGCTAAATAGGCTACTCTAGTTTAGCTGCTATACATACCATAGTATGTTATCTTATTCAGATTACAGTATAGTCCTCAGCATAACACAGCTTGTCTTTTGCTTTTTAGTTCAAAATCAAACTTGTCTTCTTAGCTGGTGAGCATGTCTGTTAAATACACATTCTCCTCACCCCTCAGATCAGGGTCAGTGTGTGTGTAGCAATGTGACGGGGTGAGTCATCTCACAGGGAAAAATGTTAATGGAAACTTAAACTAGAATAGAAACCGTCGCGACGGGACAGACAGCTTTATGTATGAGTATTATGATAATGATTATGTTGGCAGACTGTTCTGGGCTGATCAGGTGGCTCTCACAAAATAATATATGAGGAAATGTTAAACATGAGTCATACTAGGGTTTTACAATCTGGAGATATACATTACTTCTGTTTTATGTAAACATTATATAAAAGAGAGAATGTTTTTCAAGCATACTAGAGTGAAATTGCCGTGCACTCTGTCAATTGACCAACTAAGGCAACTTTTCCTTCTTTAATTCTTGCTTTTACAACATATTTTAAAACAGCAATCGTTATCCATTTCGCCACCATCATACATATTAGAAGTGAAATTAGATAGCGAGACCATAATCTCCTATGGAAAAGTATTTCTCAATCTTTATCATTGACATCCATTCATATAGTAGATATTGTGAGAAAATAATATAATCCTAATTAATTTACACGTCCTTTAAACATGAGCAGTAACTGACTCAAATTGCTTGGTACTGTACTGATATGGACTGGTACATGGAGTTACTATTGTTCTTGCATGTCTACCCAGTATTGTCCTGTACAGGGGTGCAGTAGGGGGACGGGTATGGGATTAGATTAGTGTCATAATTCGCAAATAAATGTCATGCAATTCACAAATGTATTTTGTGATTCACAAATAAATATAAT
>JAODUH010001883.1:0-12449 GCA_027564835.1 Typhlichthys subterraneus | reverse complement strand
GGTCCCCCCCCCCCCCCCCCACACACACAAACACACACACATTACAGTTTGCTTAATTGGAGGCTAAATAATTACCTTGTGTTTCCTCCCTCTTGTTAAAATTCATAGCCGTGTGATTACATCATGTCTGGCTGTGTACATGCCTATTAGCCTTTTCCTTTTTTTCTTATTTTCTCTTTTTTTTTTTGCTTGCTAAATCAACTTGTCTAATTTTATTAATGAAGGCACCTGTTGTGTAATCTCAACTAATGTAACCGCATCCCTTTTCAGGAGGTTAACAGTGATGAATCCATGATGCTGTAAGCCGTTAGAAAATGCCTTATTTTACAACTGGTGAGTTCTGCATTACAGAGGAACTTCTAACAAAGCTTCTGGGGTTATGTTCCAGTAACAGGGTGACAACCTACCCTTCCCAGTTGATGACATGCATGACATGTAGCTGACACGCACAGCATTTTACTGCAGACAACAAAAATCTGCATCTCTTTGTGCTGCATGGGCTTCTTAGATTAGCCAAGCACTCAGCAGTCAATTATCCAGAATGCACTTATCGAACTTGATCCAACCAACTTAAACATAACAAGTTTAAACTGTCAGCCGGAATATCTCCTGTCAACAGACATAGGTAGAAACACAAGTGTGGAGAAACAAAGGGGCTAAAGTGGTTCTAGGGAAGATGAGAAGATGGCCACAGGTAACACAGAACATTCATTGCGTCCTCTCTGTATTAAAATGCCCCATCGTGATAACATAAACAATTAGCACAGGTTTAATAAGTGAGGCTGTGCTAATTTTCTGTGTACGGTGACCTTCTCCAAAGACATCCATAGCACACAAATTAGCCTCATGCTGTTAAGGACCTTAGTATGGTAAGTGAATGCAGAAGGTTATATAAGCAGTGAAGGTCATTCCATTTCATGTGGGAGAATGTGGGAAAGGAAATTGGAAACAGAGCATAAAGGCCTCCACATTACTTAAGTGTTTATCAACCTTTACATTTCTTTTCAGTTAGGCCAGCGCATTCCCGCCGGATAGTGTTTATCCAAAACTTTAGCAAAACGTAACGTTATGAAGAGAGCTATCGCCAAAGAGCTCAAAAAGCTACAAATAATGAAACCTTCCCCTTGCTGTGTAATTCATGCGATAAACACAAGCATTTATGAATTCCGCGCACACATAAACGTTTCTTAAAACCCTATTTTATTTGGGTGCTGGAGCAGCAGTAGTTTTCACACCACAATTGGGGCTCAGGGACCATGTTTACATCTCCTTCCTGAGAACGCCTCCTCCTATACAATTGCCAGGGGCTCCCGCCTCCATATATCCCGTAATATCTGAATCTTACATTAAAAAGCGATAAAAATAATGTAATAATACTAGCTAATGACATCGATTTGCAGTGACATGCATTGGGGCAGTAGCATTGTTCTGTTGCTTTGCTAATGTTGCTATCGATTTTAAGGTTCCAATGACCACCGGGATAAGGTAGCTAATTATGTTCAGCGATGTTTTCACTTGATGTATGCATGTTTTCCCCTCTTGGCATGGAGTGCTGTGTGGTGAGAGATGACTTGCTACATGCGTTCTTTGATCATCTTCTCACTGTGGGAGGTTTGGTGATTATGGAGATCTCAAGGCTGAAGCTGTGGGATATAAGCTCTAAATGTGCCTCATTCTGTTGTTGTTAAAGCGGCTGCTGTAAGACTAAGAGCCCAAACGGAACTTTACAAATAAATATAGTAATAAGTATTATATACAGTATATCTGTGTGTGCGTGTGCGTGTGTGTACGTGTGTGTGTTTTATCCCCCATATACTGTGTATATATATATATGTGTGTGTGTATATATGTATATACGGTAGACAGACAGACAGACAGACAGACAAACAAAAACATGCAGACAGGCAGACAAACAGACATACAGACAGACAGACAGACAGACACAGACAGGCAGGCAGGCAGGCAGGCAGGCAGGCATACAGACAGACAGACGCAGACATACAGGCAGGCAGACAGACAGACAGACAGACATACAGACAGACAAACATAGACAGGCAGACAGGCAGACATACAGACAGACAGACAGACAGACAGACATATTGGAGGCACTGTTGTATCAACATATGTTTTAGTTCTACCAAGAGCCTTGCAATCACACATCCAGCGACCAGGAAATCAGTCAATATAGTCTATTGGATGCTTTCAATTCTAATGTAACAAAGCCTTAGGCTAGCATCTCCTGATGCTGTCCTTGCCTCCACAACAACTCCTGGAGCGGCACCTGGTGTTTCTGGCATGCAGGGCTGCACCGTGGGGAAAGTGTGGGATTGGCACATAGTCTGAGCTTCCGCTTGCAAGGTCACAGCTGCCTTGCCGGTGGCTTCCATCGCCTTCCATTTGGCAATGGCGTGGTTTGCATCCTCTGACGCCGCCCTGCAGGATGCTACAGTACTGCATAGCAACGTGTCTGTGATGCCAGTTTAAGACAGCACGTCGTCACGTCTTTATGCTGGCACCGGCTACTGTCGGCATACCTATTTCAAAACAAGGGCATGATGCAGACTACAGACGGAGGCAATTTCAGTATATATTGAATAGATTGAATCAGAAAGAGGATTTGGCTGGTGGAATAACAGATGCTGGGACCAGCACTGCACTTTTATATTTTCCGAACAAATAGAGTAGCGTTTCAAAGACAGAGAAAGAACAGATGCTTATGAAGTCCAATACGTTATCCAGATTTACCGAGAGAAGGACACAAAAGTCTGTTCTGTCTAAACAAAGTTTCCACAATTCTATATATTTTCCGGTATCAATATCTTTTCTTTTTTTACCCCCAATATCTTTGGATTTGGCTCGGCACCTGCTGTGGGCAGATATTGGCTGGTGGAAAAGGAAAGGGGGCGAAGGATTGTGGCAACCATCCACAGAGAACTTCCCAATTCCTTTGACTCGATGTTGAAAGGCGTTGAATCCAGCCAGGAGGGGAGTTGTGTTTGCGGGTGGGAGGGGGGGAAGGGTGGGGGTGGGGGTGGGGGGTTGGTGAGGGGGTAGGGGGAAGGGGGGGGATCGGCTGGGGAGGGATGGTGTGGTTGCTGGAAGGTTGGAAGACTTAGGAAGGAAAGCTAGAGAAAATAAATCAACGACTGTTTCATGCGAGATAGGATATTTGCATTGAGCGTTTTCAAATGAGCCCCTTTATGTTCACAAATGACTGACAAGTGTAATAGCCCCGTCGTCTCGCAGAACAGGGGGAATGGAAACAGGAACAGTGCCAAATCTGCTCTCCTCATGAAAACACAGTCCCTAAAGTGAAGCCCACAATCCCAGACCAGCTGATTTCAGTTTAGCGCTGCTTATAATATGGAAAAAACGAGGAGCTCTTCCTGGCCATAATTGCTGCACCCACAGTAAAAAAAAAAAAATATATATATATATATATATATACAGTCCCCCCTAAATAAAAGTTTGAAGTGAAGCTAACAAGCCTGTAAATAAGCCATGATGACATATCCAGTCTAGATAGAGAGAAAAATAGCTGTGGCAAAACCATATCAATAAACTGCTTGTGAAACCATAAGTAAATTCCACAACCCATATAAATCACTATAGTATTATGATTAGGTCTTAGAAAACATAACATAGTTACCCTCAGGGGTTTCATTTGCATATATGGTGACACATTCAGAGGCTAAATCTACTGTAGATAGTACTTGTGTGTATGCATGCACGTAAACAAGCATATAGTCTCACTTACATACTATACAGTACAGTACACATATGATACAGTTTACTAATACTACAGAAACTTTGTACTAATACATATATGGCCATAATATTGTGACCTTTACAGTTAGGGCTGCACACTGTTGGAAATGGGAATTAAATTCATGTAGTGTTCATTTAAATGATGCCAGCACCAACATGTTTGAGATGCACAGTAGACCTGTGCATTCGCAAACAGCCTGTATTTTAATTTGATGCCTCGAGACTGGGAGCACAGTTGGGTAACATCATCCCGCTGCAGTGTCAGATCAGTTTGAAGCAAAAGGAACATTCAATTTGCGGGCGCAGAATGGGCAACGAATAACCGCCACAATGCATTGTGTTTCATCACCAAGCGCTGTGAGGTGTTGCGGGGAAATGAAATAGGGACAGGACTGCTAATTGAAGTGGTCCCGCCTTACTGGTTTCCATTTGAATAATTGGCATATCTATTTAGGACATACATATTTTGTGGAAACTTGTGCAGCTGAGCTGTAAATGATGCGTGAAGACAATATATAATACGTGCTATAGTTAACATCAGCTACTAAGCCTCAACTTCACCAAACTCGCATTTCAGTTGTGGTTTATGCAAGCCAAATTATTTACCACATTAACTACAGAATTACATTTAAAACATGTTAAATAAATATGAATTACTTGAACTTTCCCCATATGTTCTTCTTGTGTGTTTATTTGCAAACATAATGCACACAATAATAATAATAGTATTTCATTATAATGATATTATAATTGATCATAATAATTGATTTGTCATGATTATTATTATTATTATTATTATTATTATTATAGTAATGTTTACATTTCCTTTTTATCCTATATTAACAACAGTATAGGCTACCACTGCTAACTATAAAGTTTAAGTTCATACATTGAGTCAGGATAAAGGGCAAACATAACTAACACTAAACCTGTTTTCAGAAGTAATCTTACATGTCTCCGTCTGAAAGCTCTCCTTTTAACTTCCAAACACCTTTGCTGCCATTCCCAGTGCACTCTGGTAGACTAGCTGGCACCGCGCCCCGGCATCTTGGCTCATCCCCGCATTCCTCGAGCTGCTCACGGAGGTTTCCAATCAGCAGTCACCTGATGTTGGCGCTCTAATTGTCAGTATGACCCTGTTGAAATGGCCGTGGCGCCATCGTGGATGTCTTCCATCTGTTGCCCCACAGGGTGGTGAGGATATTCGTTGAGTGCCCTTGGACCAAAACGGGCATCAAACACACGAAAAGAAAATTACCAATATATTATTAATTTTTCAGGAGCCTTTAAAACAAGGAGTTATGAAGGGATTCATAAAAAGAACAGTCTTTTTGATGTGTTCCAAATGCCATACTGTACACAGAAGGATAAAAATTACTTAATGTTATTTGAATAAAGCTTCGTGGGTAATCCGATTGGTGTGTTTTTTGAAAAGAATAGACACTGAAAATGAAGGATTTTGGCATGCATTTTAAACTTCCAAAAAAGGCAAACTAATAATAATGGTGGTTGTAGTATTTGTGTTTATGGAAGAGATAATAGAACAGTCTACACTATAGAGGTGAGAGGTGATGTGCATTAAATGTATTCTACACTGTAGAATACATTTAATGTAGAATCTACAGGATTGAGTGGTCAGTTGGAAATAATGTTACCCTTAGACACACACTATTGAAAAAGTACAGTATAGCACTTTGATTGTGTACATAACTTGGCCGAGTTCAGCAGTCTTTAAGCCCCATGCACCAAGCATGTGGCTGCTCATAAGTCTCTCATTGTATTGAAGGGCATTCTGCTCTCTCCCCCCCACACTTCCTTGTGAGCGGAGGCAGCTATCTGGAGCATCCACACCAGTGGATTATCCCGCTAACCACCAATCCTTTTACAACAGTTGAGAGGATGAGAGTTCCATTTGGCTGCTTAGTGTCTGCTTCTTTAGCCCCTGTTCAGAGCAGTGCTGGGCCCAGAGATACCCCATCCCAGAACCCACCCTGGGCCTCCGCTCAGCCCGGGCCCCATCCCAACAGCGACTGGGCGCAGGCAGAGAGAGGGTCTTCAGATGGCAGAGATGCCCAGATGGTTCCGGCGTCTATTCCGTTTGCCTGCTGCTGTTTGCCTGTATGTCTGACGCCATTCTAAGCCCACTGGGTTAATGTGTGTGTAGGTCGATCGCCAGCGCCTACCCAAACACACGTGTTTAGCCAACATGTTCTCATTTGGTTTGGCACCGGCGTTAAAACAAAATAAGGTATTGTACACATGTGGTATTGTACACATATGGTATTGTACACATTATGTTTGGTCACAAGCAAAAACCTACCCACGGGTACACAAAGCTGTCCCGTGCTTTCACAGGCAAGTAAAGGGGAAGCCCATATGCGCTAGACACGAGCGCAGGAATATTGTCCTGTGCACTAAGCGCAAGTTAATGCCTAATAACATTTGCAGTGTGGCTGTGATTAGAAGGAGGGCTCTCTCTTCAAGCCATCTCTCTCTTGCAATAAATGTGCAAGTCTGTAGTAACAGAATGCACACAGAGAAAACAACAGGATGGATGTATGGATAGATGGATGGATGAATGGATGAATGGATGGATGATGGATGGATGGATGGATGGATGGATGGATGGATGGGGAAGTGTAAACGATAAACAATAGATGCCATGGTCGAACACATGTAATATCCACAAAATTCATATAAGATCACAGTTTAATCTCAAATTGCCCCATTTTTGATAGAAATAATGGCTTTATTTATGGCACATGGGCTTTTTCTAAGGCTGACAACTGCATAGTTAATGTAAGTTTGTTTACAAAAAATAAAAATAAATGACTGCCCTCTAAGGCACTTATTTCTAGACTGGCACTATTGGGATTAAAGGGTATTACGCCTGTTCTTGGAAATGGAGGAATCACAGCACAAAGACATGACAAGACTGTGATACTACAGATTTCAAGGGTGAAATAGGCTCTGTATAAACAAATTCAGGTAATTTCCCAGATTATTTCTGTGTATGTTTCTCAAAACAAACTAATTTAAATCTGATTTATATGCAGCTCTTTTTTTTTTAGCTGGGACCTTAACACTTTCGTAAATCACAGCGGGAACAGACAGATTAGCTTCTAATGGTTATCCGATACTATGCAGTGGTTTACCTGGGTGCTGTTTAATAAGGTGATCTGACCTTTCATTGCGGTTATAAATCAATGACATTCTCCTAGATTTGAACGCTGCATGAAAAATGCATAATATTATCCTCCCACACACGTACATGCATATAAACACAAGTGGCACATACAAATTATACACAAGACCGTGCGCTAACGGAGGCACGCACGTGCAGAAAATGGCTTCATCTACACATCCATTGACGGTGTAATAAATTCATCTCCTGTAGTCGCTGTACTGTTTTTGATTTTTTTTTTAAAAGCAAAGGAAATTACTTTAGTAAGTGGAGAGAAGGGAAGCAGAAGTAAAAAGATGAGGTAAGATTGTGTTTGATTGCAGGTAAAAGGTAGCTGCGGACGTTGCGGGTCTTTGATGTTGCCGTTGAGTGGACCTGCCTGCCTGGCCTTTCATTCTGTGATTACAATGGTCCTCAGAAGGCGTAATGGCAGAGGTGTGTAGCTCTGTAATGACGGCATTACCGACAGCAGAATGGAGCAACAACTGTCATGTTCCGATTTCACTCATTTACCTCCCAAATAATACCTCGCCTCACCCCAACAGCAAAGACACATTACGTCTAATGTCGTCTTGTCCGAAGACAAAAAACAATAATAAAAAATAAATTTAAAAAACAATGAATTTCTTATTGCTCTCCCTGGCGTTCGGCCTGCGTCTATCTTTGTGTTTGATGACCATATAAGTACAGCCCTGGAGGAGGCTGTAGAATAGCCCCATCGCTGTCATAAAGTGCCAGGGCTTTCTCTCACAGATTTTCTGCCTTTCTCCAAATCTCCATTTTATTTTATTTCTTTGGCTTAGACAACACAAAGGAAAAAGAGGATAAACACTTGCTGTTGTGGAGACTGGGCCCCTACCACAGGCCTGGACCCAAAGGATTGCACCTGTATGTGTGCATATATGTGTGTGTGTGTGTGCCGCTATTTATATAGATCCACGGCGTGTGCGTGTGTGTGCGCGTGTGAGTGTGTGTGTGTGAGAGAGAGAGAGAGAGAGAGAGAGAGAGAGAGAGAGAGAGAGAGAGAGTTGGGGTGTACATGGGGGGTTGTGTGGGGACAAGGGGGACATTTGGGATACAGCCCCTGCCTCTTTAATAAGCCACCGGCTTGATGCCACCACTCTCCTGCATGGGAGGCGATAAGCGCTGGCACAGTAATGGTGCGGGCTCCCATTGAAACCCAGTGTGCCGCTAAGCCCCCCTCACAGCCCCCAGAAAGCATGCATGCAAAACACATGCACACACACGCGCGCACACACGCATGCACACACGCACACACACAGGCTACAAAAACATCCTCCAGTGGGGTAACGTGGTGATTGCAGATGCAAGAGCGCAGACCGAGCACTGGGAATACAGTGTGGAAGGAGAGAGAGAGAGAGAGAGAGAGAGAGAGAGAGAGAGAGAGAGGGTAGAAATATAAAAATAACAAGTATTAAGTCCGCGGAGATGGCATTAAAAAAAAGAAACCCTTACAATGCACTGCTTGTTGTTCAAGAGGGAGAAATTACTGAACTGAGCTGAGGCATTTCAAACTACTTTTTTTTTCTTCAATTTTCCTCGAGCAGCTTTTAAAGATATTACCACATCAGTGGGGCCCAGCGCCCCCATTTACTGTCCTTCAGCAACAGTCACAATTACGTTGTTTGAAAAAAGAAATACAGTAAATAAAAAATAAAATAAAACTGAAAGGTTTTGAATTTGCACAGGCTATGAACATGCCATTTGCACATAAAACATTTTCTTTTCAGGCCACAGGGAGAGTTGAGTTTTCTTCGATTCTGTAGGTCCAGTTTGACCCCATGCAATATAGCATATGCCCAAGGCCTATACTACACAGGGCCTATACTGTACACCTGTGGAAGACATTGTAATGAAGTGAAATCCACATCCTCGCTTAAGTCCCCAGTAATTGGAATGCAAAAGTATTGCTTGTCCAGCTGTGGATCGTTTCACAACACAGCTAATCTATTGAAAGAATACTAATGTATATTTTTACATTTTTATTTTATACATTTTGTATAAATGCATTATCAGTCGATATCACCTCCAAACAGACTTCAACATGTATCTTTTCAATATTCACTCTCTCCATTACTTGGTCCTATTTTGATAATACTAATGACTCTTCTAACAACTATTGATTGTGCTGTGTTTGTTTTGTATTTTACTTTTAACACTACAAACTAACGTTTGCTCAAAGATTCACTCAAAATGCCAAACCACATGAGGAGAAATTAAAGGATAATCATGCTCTGAATATCTATCTAACTCATCAGTTGAAACAATATGTATTAAGCCGACATTTATCCCATTATTATGGTGAGACGGAAGTTACAGGTGCAGGTAGGCACTGCCAAGCTGGCAAGGCCAGAGCCAGTACACTCAAGCTTCAAACCTTTTCTTCAGGAAAAGCTATGGGTGACGTCACGGAGGGTTGAGGGTTTGTCCATTTATTACTACAGTCTATGAGAAAACCCCTCTACAATTCTGCTGACATAATTGGCTGAGAGAGCACAAGGAAAAAGGAAATAGGAAAAACAAATAACTGTAAAGGAATAAAGTCAAAATAGAATGAAAGAATAAATAGAAAACATTATTGATTAGAAAAATGAAGAGCTGCCCAGAGTAAATGTATTTCGGCAGCACAAGGAAGGGAAGAACAAGACCAATGTTTGAGCATACCTCAACTGTAGCTGTCAATGACAAACCTACGACTACAGCTGTCTGTCTACGACGAATGAGAAGAATGTAAACACAAGTTGACAGACGGAAAGTAAAGATCAGAATTTTGTATAGATGATGTGCAACAATAATACATGAACATGTCTAAACAAAGTTAGAAACAGGGAAACTGTACTTCATGTGTCTACTCAGTGAAACCTCAGTGAAAATAAGAAGGTTATTGTGGAACAACATCACGGGCATATGCCTACATTTTGAAAAGGTCTTAATGAATCCAGAAAGGCATAGCAATAGCTTTTTAATTGTGCGTCATTACATTCAGAAATTATGTCAATAAAATGGGAACATAAAAGCATATGGGGCCATCTACCAAGCCAAGTGAATTATGTCTTCAGAATGATGTCTTTTAAGATTTAGCATTGCCCTAGCTGTCCTCTTAAGCACTACCATCACTACCACAAGAGACCATTTTAATTTAATTGAACATTAGCAACTTTAAGCTAAGCTTTAATTATTCTTTAGCAACCTCTTATGACAAGGGCAGTGAGTTGTTGAGGCTGTTAAGATTTGTTTTGGTGTTCTAGCCACCACGACAATACACATTGTGACTCTATTAAATTGGCATCTTGTGTGCCAATCCTGATGCATGCTTTTGAATGTGCCGGTGTGTACGAGAGGGCAAATATGTGCGTTTCATTTGTTTGGCAGTATGTGAGAGTTTGTGCCCGTGTTTGTGTGTCAGGGTGTCGGGGTGAGTGGCCCTCCCTCAGTGCTTTGCAGGGCCCCAGCCCAGACAACCCCTGGCACACACCCCTGCCAAAGTGAACACTGGTCCCAGAAACTGTCAGAGTGCGCCTGAATCGCTTGTGGACCGTGCCATAGTGGGGTCCTGCAGCCGCCGTTACACAAACACACATTAATAGGTACACGTTGTTATCAAGGGCCAAAGCCGATTAAATAAAACACACACGGGCAGATTTGCCCCCCCCTTTCTGCATAATGCTTAGAGTAGACTTATAATAATATGCTTAAATGCATCTGAACTTCTTGCGTGTCCTCTCACGAATGATGATAACACCTCCGGTTATGACGGGGACGGCATATGCATGTGGAATTACATTAAAGAACTTAAGAAAATATATCGTTCACATATATGGAATCTTACAGGACTGAAATCTATCAAAGAATCAGTTTGTTTTCTATTCACAAATAAAAACACAAATAAAAACTGCTCCTTTTCAGCCTTTGCTCAGTGATCTTGCCAGTACATTTATCCACAGTTTATAAGTGCTTGTTATTCTAATATACAGTAGTTCCTCAAAAACGTATTTACACTAAACATGAACACTAAACTCCACACTAGACAGATTTTTTACTGTCCATGCGTATAAAGCAGAACTCCTTTTAACCTGCTACCTCCTCATAACAGTTTGTTATTAATAGAAACTCCCAGTGATCGGCCACCTGAGACACAAGTAAGTGTCAAGCTGGTGACTCAGCACTTGTTTTTGACAAAGTAAGAGTGAGAGAGAGTGGGAGATACAAAGACCCCCGTGGTGGGGGGGGTGATTGTGTGTGTGTGTGTGTGTGTGTGTGTGTGTGTGCGTGTGTGTTTGGGGTACGAGGGGTGCTTATTCAGAGGCAGACCTCGGGGGGTCTTGTCTTGCATCAAAACAGCCGTACCTCACAGGGCTATTTTGCCATTGCAGTGTACACACGGTGCACCTCCCTCCCCGCATCCCCCATTCCCTTCCTTCTACCCCCTCCATGCGTAACGGCAGCGGAGGGGGGAGTGTAGAGAGGAGGGAGGAGGCCAGTGGAGAGAGAGAGGGAGGACGGGCCTGGCCGCTGAGGCCTACAGGAAACAGCGGGAATCAATCAGGGCTGCAGGATTACTGCTCCACTGAGTTGTGATCAATACACCCTGAACACTATCCCCGGCTCACAAGCCTGACGGGGCAAATGAGGGTCCGAAGGTTTCGTACGCCCAACCCCCCCTTCCTGGCCCCTTTTCATTTCTCTCCCTCTTTCGCTATCCCTCTCGTTTTCCATTACAGACCCCCACCAGCCCCACCCACTATTTTTTTGGCTTAGTCCTAAGAAAGAGCAAAGTGGGCAAAGATGCTGTTTTGTTGTTACGGCATCAGAAGGGCAAAAGACTCATGCTTGGTCCAGTGGCTTTCAACAATGCCAAAAGGGAGTTGCATATTTGGCTGAGGCGAACATCTATAGCCTCTGCCCCCGGGGTTTTTCACCTCTGACTGCACTGCTTCTCTATTGAAATTGGAATAGAAAGATTTTTGGTAATGGAGGAAAAGCCTTTTCATCCACGCAGATTGACAGTACTGCACACAGTTAGTAAAAATGTGTATATAAACATTTGATTATGTGAGCATTTTAGGAGAGGTATCAAGCAAACCATTTCTCAACTTCTTTAGGTTATGTGGTGTAGTAAAAAAGGCAAGACAGAAGCATTGTTGTATTCAAATGATACTGGCATCTGAGGTGATGAACAAAGTGTTTGGATGATTGACAGGAGCCTTTCAGGCACTGACATTAATCCCATTAGATGTCATCAACAATTAATTTAAATTTCGGAAAGTGAGACCCTCCTCCTTGTCTCTGTATGCATCATATGCATTTCCCTTCACGGACAGCAGATGGCAGTCTGGTTATCCTGATTCCACAGTTTGAGATGTTGTCCTCCCGGCTGAGTTTTGAACTGTTCAGGGTTTAACTATGTGTAAAAGTACCCAGTTCTCAAGCGCCTGGCGGCTCAGAGAGAGAGAGAGAGAGAGAGAGAGAGAGAGAG